>CM054935.1:23214367-23344910 GCA_029168755.2 Tillandsia fasciculata
TATATATATATATATATATATATATATATATATATATATATATATATATTCTGGCTGGGATGTCTATCGATGGCACCAAGTAATTGTTACCAATTTTTTTTACCGTTAGATCTATCCTCTTTGATCATTTCCACTCTTGGATTGTACTATTCAACCAAATACCTACTAAACCCTATGGGATAACATCATCTTAACCACACATCCTTTAATCGAAGGGCTAAAAATTGATAGCACCAATGACTTAGTGTATCAATAGCTTAGTAGCATAGTTTATATATAGATATATATATATACTATATCTATATAGAGATTTATATATAGAGAGAGAGATAGAGAGGGGAGAGAGAGAGAGAGAAAGAGAGAGAGAGGCCACTATGCTATCGATAGGACCAAGAACTTGGTGCTACCAAATTTTTCCACTGTTAGATCAACCCTTTTGATCATTTCCAGGTTTAGATTGTTAGGATTTCCATATATGTGGCCTAATTAATTATATTTAATTTGGATTTACTATAGATAAGGTCAATCCTAAAAGATATAGAATTACTTGATATGGTATATCTTATCCCTTTCCCATCCATTTAAATTAAATAGAATCCTAACCGACTTTGATGGGAAGTCGATCTGGAATCTATATAAAGGGGTACTGGTCCTGCCACCTACTCATGTGCATTCTGGTAAGATTATCCATTAAATCCACACCATACGGAAGAGTGCCTGAGACAGGAGGAGAAACCAGATTACCTAGTTCGGTCGGTAATATAAAGTATTGCAACCGAATTTCTTGCTTCCGCTATTTGATAAAGAATTTCTTCTCGATGGCGCTCTGTAAGTTATTTTACAGTTTTATTTATGATCCTGGATATTGGTATTTATTGGTTTTATATTTTATGCCATATAAATTCCATCAATTGGTATCGGAGCCAGTTAGATAAATTTAATATTGTATGCTTTATTAAATTGAATTGAATAATGATGAATTTATTTTTAAAACGGATTTTAGACTTTGAATCTAATTTTATATAGTGAAGATTTTCTTGAAATATTGCCACGTCGTATGATTTGTTCATGGCCATCTTATTGTTGTTGATGTGCTTTATTTTTCTTCTTTTTTTTAATTTGGATATCGTTATTTCTTAGTTTCCCAATTTTGAAAAAGATGTTATAAGGCCACTTGGTGTGACCTTACTGTACGATACCACTACATCATTTTGGTTTGTCGTAATTTTGGGAATCTATGGGTTGTTTGGATAAAATCCAATTAATTGAAGAAAAATAAATTTGTGGTTTGTGCCTCTTTTGGATCCGAGGCAATATAATTCTTACGATTGTGGCTATCTTTCTTTTATTGGACTTTAATCTGTTATTAAAATTTATTTATTTGTTCCGAATTCATAAAAGATTACTTTTAACTATTATGTTTATTAATTCATCTTATTTCGATTCATGAGTTAATAAAGTATTGTGAACATAAAGAATCCGTTCACATAAGGATTTAAATTTTGCATACAATATTAATTTATCATAAATTTATTTATCTGATATTTATGGTAAAATATGGATATACATAAATTTTATGAATGCAATATTATATTTTAAATTATTGCATGTATATTTATGTATATCATAAAGTGTTATTTTGATCAGACATAACATGAAAATTAAATAATCATAATTGTTGTTAGATTATTTAAATCTAGACGCTAAGTTAAATTAATTTATTACTTCGATTAATTAGGTGCAAGCCAAAGCGGCCCTAACTAAAGAATAATAAATTAATTTACTTTAAAGTAGCGTTCTTTTGGATAATTTTCATGTTAATTATACGGCACTAAGTCAAATTAATTTATTATTTCAACTGTTCGGGTGCAAGCCAAAGCGGCCTCGTTCAGAAGAAATAGTGAATTAATCGCTTTAAAGAAGTGCATGTAGAAATTGCACCCTATTGTTTAGTTGATTCTATGAGACATAAAGGTATATGGGTGGTGTAGGATGGTAATTTTCTTGTAACTCGTTTGGAGAAATTTGCCTGGCCAAAGCTGACAATTTCTTCATATGGGAAACTTGAAATTATCACGATCTACAGAAAGTCTAAATTAATTTCTGATAAAGAAATTGCATATTTATGCTCGTAACTCTGCTCCCAAAGGAGGGGTTATGATGTCATATAAAGTATATGCATAAAGAAAGAAAGAAAAATATTTATGCTCATAATTCTGCTCCCAAAGGAGGTGTTGTGATGTCATATAAATTATATTTTTCTAATTTTGGTGTGGAATACTATGATGTGGTTTCTTATTAATAAAGACATGCATTTTATTTTTCAGCTATGACTTCATCCTTTGTTCCTATTGGTGATTCTGTTCCTATGCTTAATGGTTCTAATTACTCGGAGTGGAAAGAACAGATTATGCTTACATTAGGGTGTATGGATCTCGATTTGGCTCTAAGAGAGGAAAAACCTCTTCCTCTTACAGATCAAAGTACGCCAATCCAAACAGCATTTTTGGAAAAGTGGGAGCGCTCTAATCGACTTAGTTTGATGCTGATGAAGGCGCGTGTCGGTAAAAACATTCGGAGCTCTATTCCTGAATGTAAGACAGCCCGCGATTTCTTAAATGCTGTGGAGCAACAGTTTGTAAGCTCCAGTAAAGCTTTGGCAAGTACCCTAATGAATAAACTGTCTTCCATGAAGTACTCCGGAAATGGCTCGATTCGCGAGCACATTATGGAAATGCGAGATATTGCAGCGCAGCTCACTGCACTTGAAGTAACCATCTCTGATTCATTCTTAGTGCACTTTATTTTGAACTCCTTACCATCTGAATATGGACCATTTCAGATCTCTTATAACACACATAAGGATAAATGGTCAATCAATGAATTGTTGACTATGTGTGTGCAAGAGGAAGGCAGATTGATACAAGAAAAACAAAATACAGTTGACTTTGTTTCTCACAAGGGACAAATAAAGCGTACTAAGAATGGTAAAGGCAAGAATGGCTCGAAAAAGAAGAACATGGAAGTCATGTCTGGTTCACAAAGCCAATCAAGTAATTGGACTCCCAAGTGCTTCTTTTGCAAGAAAAAGGGTCATATAAAGAAAGACTGTCTAAAGTATCAGAAATGGCTCCAGAAGAAAGGTAAGTTTCTGGTTTTGATGCATGAGTTGCATTTAGTTTCTGTTCCATCTAATACTTGGTGGATTGACTCTGGTGCCACATGCCATGTGGCGAATTCCGTGCAGGGATTTCTAAACCGCAGAAAACCCAATAAAGATGAAGCCACTATCTATACTGCTGAAGGAAATCCAACTAAAGTTAAATTTGTAGGAACATTTAGATTAGTTCTTTCTGGTGGTTATGTTTTGGATCTAAGTGATACTTTTTATGTTCCAAATTTTTCAAAGAATTTAATTTCTATTTCGAAACTTGTTGGTTTGGGATATAGTTTCAATTTTGATAATAAAGTTTTTTCGTTATCCTACAAATCTGAGATAGTTGGCTCTGGTATTTTGGAAAATAATCTATATAAAGTATCTTTAGATCATTCGTATAGTGAAATCCTTCTTACCATGCACGGAAATGTTGGATCAAAACGTGGCATTAATAATGAAAAGTCATCCATGTTATGGCATAGGAGGTTGGGACACATATCGAAACAGAGAATCCAAAGATTAATTAGAGAAGGAATTTTGGATGATCTTGACTTCTCTGATTTTGGAACGTGTGTGGACTGCATAAAGGGAAAGCAGACCAAAACCTCCTCTAAAGGTGCCAAAAGGTGTGATGGAACATTAGAGCTGATTCATACGGATATATGCGGACCTCTCCCTCTTACGTTTACTGGCCATAAATATTTTATCACATTTACTGATGACTACTCTCGATATGGCTATCTTTACTTGCTTAAAGAGAAATCTGAAGCATTAGATGCCTTTAAGGCATATAAGGCTGAAGTAGAGAATCAACTCGAGAGAAAGATAAAAGTGGTCAGATCAGATAGGGGTGGTGAATATTTTGGTAGACAGACAGATAAAGGCCAAGTTCCTGGGCCTTTCGCTAAGTTTCTAGAGCAGTGCGGGATTGTTCCACAGTACACCATGCCAGGCACACCTGAGCAGAATGGTGTTGCTGAAAGAAGGAATCGCACATTAATTGATATGCTCAGGAGTATGATCAGTAATTCTACCCTTCCGATATCATTGTGGGGTGAGGCGCTCAAAACTGCCATATATATTCTTAATCGGGTCCCTACTAAGGCTGTCACTAAGACTCCTTTTGAGCTTTGGACAGGTAGGAAACCCAGTTTAAGACATTTTCATACATGGGGTTGTCAAGCTGAGGCCAAATTGTATGACCCACAAATAAAGAAATTGGATCCTCGAACCATTTCAGGATATTTTATTGGTTATTCAGAAAGGTCCAAAGGGTATAAGTTTTACTGTCCATCACTTCCTATAAAGATTGCAGAAACTAAAACAGCACGGTTTATTGAGGATGAAACAGTTAGTGGGAGCTCTGAACCTCGATTCGTTGAATTTGATGAAATTCAAGAGCATTTAGATTCTATACAGAATATACCCATTATTGTTCCTACTAATTTGATGGTTCCAGTTCCAGTAGAACAACAAGTTATTTTGGAACCACAAATTGAAGGCGAACCTATCATTGATAATCCACATCAAGATTTACAAGTGGATGATCAGATAGATTTAAGAAGATCCTCAAGACAGAGAAGACCGGCTATGTTTAGCGATTATATTGTCTATCTTTATGAGAATGGTCAGAACTTTGATGATCCTCTTAGTTTTTCCGAAGCCATAAATAGCAGTAATGCAACAGAATGGTACAATGCCATGAAAGATGAGATTGAATCCATGAACCACAATAAGGTATGGGATCTTGTTGAGTTACCTATAGGAGTTAAACCTGTAGGATGCAAATGGGTTTATAAAATCAAATGGGACTCCAAAGGTAACATAGAGAAATACAAGGCCCGTCTTGTGGCGAAAGGGTTTACTCAGAAAGAAGGCATTGATTATAAAGAGACTTTCTCTCCGGTATCGAGAAAGGAATCTTTCCGTGTAATTATGGCTCTGGTTGCTCATTACGATCTCGAGCTATACCAGGTGCATGTAAAAACTGCTTTTTTAAATGGGGATTTCCATGAAGAGGTATATATGAGTCAACCTGAAGGATTCTCGCAAAAGTGAAAGGAGCACTTGGTATGCAAATTAAAGAAATCAATATATGGACTAAAACAGGCCTCCCGACAATGGTACTTAAAGTTTAAACAAACCGTTTTAACCTTTAGTTTTAAAGAAAAATATTGTTGATCAATGTATATATCTGAAGGTTAGTGGGAGTAAAAAATTTGCTTGCCAGTAATGATCTCGGACTATTGCATGACACTAAAAAATTTCTTTTCCAAAATTTTGAAATGAAAGATTTAGATGATGCTTCATATGTTCTTGGTATTGAAATTAAAAGAGATAGACATAAAGGTTTACTCGGTCTATCTCAAAAGGCCTACATAAAGAAAGTTTTGAAAATTTTGAAATGCATAATTGTAAATCGAGTGTTGCTCCCGTTCAGAAAGGGGATAAGCTTAATGCTTTTCAGTGTCCCAAGAACCAATTAGAAATTGAACAGATGAAAACCATACCATATGCCTCTGCAGTTGGTAGTCTTATGTATGCACAGACGTGCACACGTCCGGATATTGCTTTTGCCGTTGGATTGCTTGGCAGGTATCAAAGTAATCCAGGTATGGAGCATTGGAAGGCTGCTAAGAAAGTTATGAGGTATTTGAAGGGTACTTTGGATCATATGCTGATATACAGGAGATCAGATCATTTGGAGTTGATCGGATATTCAGACTCTGATTTTGCGGGATGCCCAGATACCAGAAAGTCTACAACTGGGTATATTTTTCTGCTTGCTGGTGGAGCGATTTCATTACTGCTCCTTCGACCATGGCTGCAGAGTACATTGCATGTTATGAGACCACATCACAGGCTATTTGGCTTAGGAATTTTATCACAGACTTAAAGATTGTGGACTCCATTGCTCGTCCAATAAAGATTTTCTGTGATAGTTCAGCTGCAGTTTCCTTTGCCAATAACAACAAGATTACGACGGGGTGTAAACACTTGGACACCAAGTATCTTGTGGTGAGAGAAAAGATAAATGAAGGATATGTTAGAATTGAATACATCAGTACCAAGTGTATGGTTGCAGACCCAATGACCAAGGGGCTAGCACCTGGGTCATATAAAGATCATGTTTGTAGCATGGGTCTAATGAGTTCTTTTGATGTATAAGATTATGACATTATTTTTATCTTTTTCAATAAAGTTACAGTTTAATGCAGCTGTATTGGACCGTTTAATAGACATAAAGTTTTGTCTGTTAACGAATGGACATAAAGTTTTAGTTCATTCATAAAGTTGTGCCATATAAAGTGCTTAGCTAGGAGATGAAGATGATATGGTAATTATGGAAGGAAAATTTCAATATAGAGAGGTGGACCGCCATAGTTCCTATCATTGTAGTCTTTTAGTTTGAGTTAAGGATCAAGTGAGTTCTAAGGTATTTGACCATAAAGTTTCCAATAATGCGCAATAAAGTTTGGAATATAGAAATCCGTTCATGAAATATAATTAATATAAGCCAAGTGGGAGATTGTTAGGATTTCCATATATGTGGCCTAATTAATTATATTTAATTTGGATTTACTATAGATAAGGTCAATCCTAAAAGATATAGAATTACTTGATATGGTATATCTTATCCCTTTCCTATCCATTTAAATTAAATAGAATCCTAACCGACTTTGATGGGGAGTCGATCTGGAATCTATATAAAGGGGTACTGGTCCTGCCACCTACTCATGTGCATTCTGGTAAGATTATCCATTAAATCCACACCATACGGAAGAGTGCCTGAGACAGGAGGAGAAACCAGATTACCTAGTTCGGTCGGTAATATAAAGTATTGCAATCGAATTTCTTGCTTCCGCTATTTGATAAAGAATTTCTTCTTGATGGCGCTCTGTAAGTTATTTTACAGTTTTATTTATGATCCTGGATATTGGTATTTATTGGTTTATATATTTTATGCCATACCAATTCCATCATAGATCAGACGATTCAACCAATCATCCACTAAACCAAGGGAACCACTATCATTCTAACCGCACATTTTTTCATCCAAGAGTTAAATAATTAATAGCACCAATAACTTGTTGCTATTAATAGTAAGTAGCTATATATATATATATATATAATATATATATATATATATATATATATATAGATATATATATATAGGGGTCCGGCTACTATACTCTTATGAGTTATGAGTAAAATTTTTTTGTACTCATAAGTTTTCATCCCTTGGATGAAGAAATGTGTGGTTAGAATTATAGTAGTCCCTAGAATTTATATTATTTTCCCAACAACCTAATAAACCCTTAGGATAAAAAAGTTACTATCATCCTAACAGCAAATTTTTTTATCCAAGGATAAAAAAGTTATAAGTATAAAGGGGTTTATATCATAAGATATGTAGCCCTACGTTATATATATATATATATATATATATATATATATATATATATATATTATATATAGAGAGAGAGAGAGAGAGAGAGAGAGAGAGAGAGAGAGTGTGTGTGTGTGTGTGTGTCCGGCTAGAATACTATCGATAGCACCAAGCAATTGGTGCTATCAAGTTTTCAGGCATTGGATGAAAAGATATGTAGTTGGAATTATAGTGGTCCCCTAAGATTTTTACTATTCAACCAGCCATCTAGTAAACTCTAGGGAACCACTATCATTTTAACCACACATTCTTTAATTCAAAGGTTAAAAACTTGATAGCACCAATGACTTGGTGTTATCGATAGTATTCTACCCTAATTCTCTCTCTCTCTCTCTCTCTCTCTCTCTCTCTCTCTATATATATATATATATGTAAAATTTAATTTAAAAAGAAACCCAAATTGAAATTTATCAATTCTCAAGCATATCACAATCAAGTTCCTGTTCTCGAGCATATGTAATCTTCTTTGAGCATGAATTTAAGGGAAAGCAAACTGCAATTCAAGGATTACAAACATAAATACATAAACCCAATTTGGAGTAAAGAACTTGTTCATAAACAATCCACAACAACCCACAAATTGTTCTGAGGTAGATGGATAATCCAAAATAAAATTTAACAACAGAAAAACAAAAAGAAAGATAGTATTTTTAGAATTAGGCCTGATTTTCATTTTACCATATTTTTAGATTATAGTTTGACTATACTCTGAATTTTAGGCACTTTTTTTAATTATGTAAAATAGTTCATAGATTTTTTTTTTTTTTTTTAAATTAATGAGTTTATTATAGAAAGATTATGTTATATTTTAGAAAAGGGTTTTAATGAAAAATCTCTATTTACCTTGAATCTTCAATCAAGAGGTCGAGTGAGTTTGATCCTCCACATGCGTGCGTAAAAATGAAATGGTTTGGTCCTAGATACTGGAATACTTAAAATAAAAATATTTTTTATTTATTTACCCTTTATAATTAGTCGAGATTTTTAAATTTATCTAAATTTACAAAAATTCTCTTCTAAATCTCAATGTTATTAATTAATTATAGAAAAAATAAGAATATTTGAAACATATTTTAAAATCATCAAAAATATTTTAGCCCTTCAAAAATAAATAAGATATTTTTGAGATTTTCAAAGATATATTATATATTATCTCTACAGAAAAGTGACTCTTTTAATGAGTGTTTGGTTGTACGTAAAATCATAAAAAATAATTTTTAAAAAATAAATTTTGACTGAAAAATATTTTACGTTTTTTACTGTTTGATGTATAGGAAAAATATATATTTTTTATCAATATTTGTTGGTTGAAAAAAAATTATTTCACATTTAATTGGTTCTGTAATAAAAATTAAATGAGAAAAATTTTAGAAAGCTTTCTGTTTTTTTTTTTTTTTTTTTTTTTTTTTTTTTTGCGGAAAATCAACGAAAACAAAAACATCTCATTCTCTTTAAATTCGTAAAAGTAAATTTTCAAACAAAAATTTTAAAACCAAATAAATTCATAAAAAAAAATAATTAAAAAATAATTTTTAGTATATTTTACGGCCAATCAAATTTTTAGAAGAGCAATGCTAAAAAAACATCCCATTTGGGGTGTTAAATATACATCTCATCCATTTAAGAGTGAGAATTTTTTTATCCGTCATTTTAAAGTGACGAGTAAAATTTACTTCATCTTAAATAGATGAAATATACGATATATATTTTAAATAGAGTGTACAAAAAGTATTTTCCTTCTTAGAAATGGTACCTGTTATTATGTAAAAAAAAAAAACAGAAATGCAAGGTGGTGTATACACCAGGTCCAGCGGAGTTTGCCACGCTGGCAACTAGTTTTTTCTATCTGACGTGTACGTCCACGTGGAGAACTTCCATTGGTTCACACACGCGTCTTGGTTGCGCGGCTCCTCCGACGCGACCTTATTCATTCTGCTTCTTTTTATCTCGGCCTTTCTACGAGAAGAGTCCTCGGAGTTCGTTCTTCTGGAAGTTTCCGTTTCCACTTCCCGGGAAATGCACTTCTCCCTCCTCCTCCTCCTCCTCCTTCTCTCTTCCTCCTCCGCCTCCGCTCTCTACGCCCCCTCTTCCCCCGTCGTCCAACTCACCCCCTCCAACTTCAAATCCAAGGTACTCCAAATCGCTCATTCGATCGATATCGATCGATGTGTTGATCGACCTCTCTTTTCGATTTGAGGTTTTTTTTTTTCCGAGCTCGATTCGTGTTTGGAGTGATCGGATTGGGGCTTTTGATCCGGATTGTAGGTTGTGAACGCGGATGGGGTCGTGCTCGTGGAGTTCTTCGCGCCCTGGTGCGGCCACTGCAAAGCCCTAACCCCCTCATGGGAGAGAGCCGCTTCCGTGTTGCAGGGCGTCGCCACCGTCGCCGCTCTCGACGCCGATGCGCACAGGTCTCTCGCTCAGGTTTGTGTTCTGATTGGGGTTTTGTGTAATTTTTCTTCTATTTGATTTCATTTACTGTATTTTGATCTTGTTGGATCTGGAGAAGATAAGATTTTAAATGTTGAGTTGCATTATACTTCATATGCATTGTAGCAAGTACTAGAATCAATTAGATCCGTTGTCACTGTAGCAGTAATGGCATTGTTGAACAGAGAACTGGTTGTGGGATTACCGAGCACATCTCAACCCACAAAGCACACGAATGCAGCGAAAACATGATCTTTCGTAGATGAAAGTAAACGAAAACGATCACAGAAAACAAACACGAAAATAACTAAACAAATAAAACGAATAAGAAAACACAATGACATAAGATTTATGTGGTTCGGCCAACAATGTGTCGACCTACGTCACGGGCAAGACCACCTTAATGCGTTTTCGATTAATCCACGACTCAAAAGTATAAGGAGTAAAATTGAATTACAAGAAACTCTCTAACGAAGGCTCTCCAAGTTTTTTTTCTTAATTAGGGTTTTTCAACGAAGCTCTAGAAAAAAAAAATAAAAAATGAATCACAAGAGTTAATATAACTCTAAAAAAATTTAATTTTAATAGAAAACGATCTTCACCATCCATCCGAGTCTCCGATTCACTTTTAGTCGTCGATCTCCTTTTAGGAATTCTGTTTAAAATATTTCTAAATCATTCTAATTTTTAGGAACAAGATCGGATTAAATCCAACATATTCAACCCATCGCGGAGTTGAGTACCGTGATATCAACTCGAAATATGGTTTTATATAATCCAACAATTTTTCGTTGTTCTATGAATCTCGTATTAACCACACGTAATTTTAATTTCTTTTCATTGTTTGATTTCACGGTGAAGTTTGGGGAGTTTGCTGTTAATTATAATCAGTTTACTTTCCATTTATTACAAACTTACTAATTTATGCGCAGTTAATACATTGCAGATTTAATTTAAGTGTGAACCTGAAACGATGTTTATGATTCAAGGTTTCAAACTGTCATTAAGTTCATATATATGTTGCATTACATATTAATGTTTCTTTTACAAAAGCCATTTTTGTAGAGATTTTCTTTTCTAGTAGTTATATGGGCTGGTAATTTCTAGGCCATGCTTGCTGAGGTATTGTCTCAGATGTGCTACATGATTGTTAATGCAGGAATATGGAATTAAAGGATTTCCTACTATAAAAGTATTCTCACCTGGTAAACCTCCAGTTGATTACCAAGGAGCCAGGGATGTAAAGCCTATCGTCGAATTTGCTCTACAGCAGGTCTGTTAGAATATAGGTGACAAACTTCTCTTGCCACTTAAGCGTGTTGTGCTAGATAGAAATCAATAACATGCAAGTCTGGGGTATTCCCATCACTTTTGGTTTTTTACCATATTCTGTTAACAATCATTTGCCCAACATCACGCCAATGTCATGAAAACAAGTGCTAGACATATTAATGTTTTTCCAATGTTTTTCTCTTGTGCAGGTCAAAGCACTTCTTAAGGAACGGTTAAATGGCAAGACTTCTGGAGGTTCAAGTGAGAAATCTGACACAAGTGCTTCAGTCGAACTAAATTCTCGTAATCTTGATGAAGTTGTCCTCAAAAGCAAGGACCTCTGGATTGTGGAGTTCTTTGCACCTTGGTATGTAGCTTTCGAACATATTAATGCATTGACTAGTTGTAACTTGTTCATCGTGTAGATTCCTTTTTTACTTTAATATAATCATTCTATTGCTCTTGTGCGCGTAAGGGTAATAATTTGTTCTGCTATTAGCATTATTTTTTGTCTTATGTACCAATTTGGTTACGAACTGCTTCCGGAATTGTACTGATTGCTCCTTTTCTCTTCCAGGTGTGGGCATTGCAAAAAGTTGGCACCAGAGTGGAAAAGAGCTGCAAATAATTTGAAAGGGAAGGTGAAACTCGGCCATGTTGATTGTGATGCTGAAAAGGTATGTTTGGTTTCTGTTAGTTCTTTTATTTGCTGAGAAAAAAAATAGAATATTGCTGATTATATATTCCATGGTGAACAGTGAAATTCAATGCTTTCAATTTATGTGGAGTAAAAGCTGCATTGCACATAACTAGTTATCCAAGTTTCCTTAAGTTGGGTAGATGAGTATGTGTACATATATATACACAGGAATGTGTATTGCAAGAGAGATCACCTAAAAACATGAAGGATTTATACAAAAGAAATAAAGCAAATTTGCATAGTAGAACTGAACCTGAAAATAGGAGGCTACAACTCGAAGTGATTTCACTTGAAGTCTTTGCTGATGGTTACATGTTTATAAACTTGAAAAGACTTTGTTCCTTCCTGTTACCTCTTTTGTATTTAGTTATCATCAACACTTTTAGATGCACTTACATTAGTAAACTGAATGAAGATCATTAACATATAAGCTAACATGCAAGTTTCTCAGTCTTTGATGAGCAGGTTCAGCGTACAAGGGTTCCCTACCATTTTGGTATTTGGTGCTGACAAGGGTAGCCCGTATCCATATGAGGGGGCTAGAACTGCTGCAGCTATCGAGTCATTTGCACTCGAGCAGCTTGAAACCAATGTTGCTCCACCTGAAGTGCATGAGTTGACTGGCCCAGTATGCACCCTTACCGCGGTGTTTTCAACGCCAAATTGTGGATTAATCATGATTGCTAAAAATAAGTTGTTTTGGTTCTGTAGGATGTTATGGAAGAGAAGTGTGCTTCTGCTGCAATATGCTTTGCAGCTTTCCTCCCTGACATTTTGGATTCGAAGGCTGAAGGACGAAATAAGTACCTTCAGCTTCTACTATCAGTTGCTGAGAAATTCAAGAGGAGTCCGTACAGGCAAGTGCTGAATTTGGATTTTTGTCCATTATTCTTTTGTTTTGTTTTGTTTTTTGTTTTTCTTATCTGCACTAAATGTTTTGTGGTCAACAATGTGATTTTCTTAAATATAATGTGTGCAACCCTTTTTTACACTATTCCTAACTGTAAAAGTTGATCTTGTGTGATACTCTCAGAACCGTACAACGCAGATGTACAATAGCTAATATGCTGCGAAAGTCCATATAGTAACACCCATGGGCAAAGTGCCTAAGGATGGATGAACTTCTCTACTCCTGTTATTTTTTTGCTTATTTAGCTAAGCATGTCTTTTTTAAAGCAAAAGGCGACAAAATCCATATACTAACTCGTAACAGCAAAACTCTGTTAGATAAAGCACTTTGATCAACCTGAGTAATTACAACTCTTATTTTCTCGTGATTGAAAATATACTGTGCCCTGTGCGATTGCATGTATACTGTGTGTGCCATTTTAGGATGTCAATTATTTATTTGTAACACACAACTAATATAATTTCTTTGCAGCTATGTGTGGGCAGCTGCTGGCAAACAGGCAGACCTTGAGAATCAGGTTGGAGTTGGTGGTTATGGTTACCCAGCTCTTGTCGCTCTGAACGTGAAGAAAGGCGCATATGCTCCACTCAGAAGTGCATTTCAATATGACCAAATAATGTGAGTTTAGCTATTTAAAAATAGTGTACATTTCAAATATTATAGCCCTGCAAGATCATTTGTTTACATTTATACCTGGCAAAATCTGAATTTCCATATATGGGCACCCTTCAAATTATGTTTCTTGCATAAATACCCTGTGTCCTATGTTCATGGCAAAAGCTGGTTTTTTATTTTTTTAAAAAAAAATCGGAGGGGGGCATTTTGTAAGACGAGTAGGAGAATTGAGATTTTGCAAAGATGTATACAAATAAATAATTTTGCAAGCGTGTGCATGCAAATATTGTCAAATTCTACTCATTTGAAGAAAACTGACTAGAAAACCATCCCCAGTGAGTTTGTAAAGGAAGCAGGGCGCGGCGGAAAGGGAAATCTCCCTCTAGAGCGAGCCCCCACGGTTGTACAGACGGAGCCATGGGACGGAAAGGACGGAGAGAACGTAGAAGAGGATGAGTTCTCGCTCGAAGAGCTCTTGGGAGATGATTCTGCGAGCAATGATGAATTGTAGACCACAGGATTAAGCAGTGGAGCGAGATTCTGAGATTGTGCCATCGAGTTACCATAGCAAATTTTACATTAACCAAGTGTTCATTGTTTACATGTTTAGAAGACAGCTTTATCTCTCAGTTGACAGTTGACAGTTGACTTGCTTAAAAAGACGTAGACAGCATTGTTGTTCAAAGATTTGAATGGTGCATCATTGTTGACTCATTTTATGATGGTCGGAAAAATATTTGCTTCTCTTTGAATGATGATGGATCGACCAAGCTAATAATTTGTATAGTACATTTGGTTTGAAAGATTTTATTGTTGGTGTCTAATTTTGGGAGATTTGCGTTCTAAATTATTTTTATTTCAGACAAAATTATGGAAATGACTACGATTGTAAAAGAAATTAAGAAAATATTGTTCTATTTTTTTAACTAATAATTCTTTAAATTTAGAATAAATTATAATTTAAATTTGAATTATGAATTTAAACTTAACTAAATCGGGTTGTTTTTTTTTTTTTTGACTTATCCGGAAAAAAGCAAATTATCTATACCTTTTTTGTATTTTATTATTTGCTCGCCCATTCTGGAACATACAGCTAGACGAACTTTTTTTCTTTTCACTCAAATTTGTTCCTTCCTGTGATGTTCCATTCCCCTCAAAAATTATTCCAAAAATAAGCATATAAACTAAAGAAAAGGAGCATCTCCTCTCAAAACAAACAAATCCAGTCCCACCACCTATATTTACCCTTTCAAAAATGGTAAAAATGTATGGCGACCCCCTCACCTATAGCCCACTCCCAAATCTCCCCTCACAGCTTCATAAATTTTTCTTCTTTATTATCACATTTTAAACTTTTTTAAGTTTTTCCATTGCAACAATTAGTAGTTAATTATTCCAATTTTATTTACTAAAAAACAAATTAAAATTATTAAATTTAATAAAACCATTCATCAATTTGATTAAATTCTTAATTTCGCTAATAAGATATATATATATATATATATATATATATAACAAAAAAACCAAAGAAAAAAAAAGAAAAGAAAAAGGTGGCAATTTCAAAATCGCCTACAAGTGTGGGGGTGTTGGGAAATTTTCACCTCGCGCCTCGCGCCCCTCCCTCCCCTGGCTCCCTCTCAAAACTCCCTCCGCCATTCCCCCACCCAAAACAATAACAATACAGACACAACGAGAATACACACCCCAACAAATTAAACAAATTAAGTTAAAATTATAACAAATTTCCCAATCTCCGTTGTGAGAGAGATAGGAGGAGAGAGAGAGAGAGAGAGAGAGAGAGAGAGAGAGAGAGAGAGAGAGAGGAGGAGGAGGAGGAGGAGAATGGCGTCGTCGGGGAACGCGGGGGAGGGCGAGGGGGAGGCGTCGTCGAAGTCGCCGCTGCTGCAGCCGTCGCGTTCGGAGCCTAAGAAGGCGGCGGCGTCGTACTATCGGCGGTGCCTGTCGCACGCGGGGGACGAGCTGCGGAGCTTCCGGTCGTGCCTGCGGTGGATGCTGCTGGACCAGTCGGAGCCGGCGCGCGCGGCGGCGTCGTGGGCGCTCTTCCTGCTGCTGGGCGCAATCGTCCCGGCCGCCGCCCACCTCGCGCTCGTAGGCGCCACCACCCCCGGCGGCCACCGCCGCGCCTACGACGCCGCAGTGCAGCTCTCGCTGGCCGCTGCCGCCGCCATCGCCTACCTCTGCCTCACCGCCTTCGTCCGCTGCTACGGCCTCCGCCGCTTCCTCTTCCTCGACAAGCTCCGCCGCGAGAGCGAGCGCGTCCGCCTCGGCTACACCGCCCAGCTCAGCCGCTCCTTCCGCCTCCTCGCCTGCTTCGTCCTCCCCGGCTTCGCCGCCGAGGTCGCCATCAAGCTCTGGTGGTACTGGTCCGCCGTCGCCCCCGCCGCCCCCGGTGACAATTTCCCCTAATTCCCTTCCAACCATATTTTCTATTCAATGGGCTTAGCATAGGAAGAGCCGTGTGTGTTTGGATCGAGTCATATTTCAAACCACGAAAAGTTGAATAAAATTGAATTATATTCTAAAATCAGTTACATCTAGTCATAGGCAAAATTCATAAATATTATATTTATGTATATTTTAAGTAAATTAATTGTGTATTTTTAATTGTTCGGCCCTGACGTGAATAATTAAAATTCCATGTGTATATATATATATATATATATATATATATATATATAGGTTCGACCCTGACGCGAATAATATTGGCGGTGGCATGCGTGCTGGAGCTGGCGTCGTGGCTGTACCGGATGGCGATATTCTTTCTGGTGTGCGTGCTGTTCAGGCTGATCTGCTACCTGCAGATTCTGCGGATGCAGGACTTCGCGGCGGTGTTCGAGGAGGGCGCGGAGGCGGCTGCCGTGCTGAAGGAGCATCTGCGGATCCGGCGGCAGCTGCAAATCATCAGCCACCGGTTCCGCGCCTTCATCGTCTCCTGCCTCGTGCTCGTCACCGTCAGCCAGTTGGTCACGCTGCTCCTCACTACCAGACCGCATGCCAAGATCGACGTCTTCATCACCGGGGATCTGCTGGTCAGTGAATTTAATGTTGAGACCCTGTTAATCAGATGCATGCATAAATATTTTTTATCTGATTTATAAATTATTTTTAAATTAGTTTTTTTATTTTTTTAGATTTTGATTTTATTATATCCAATCTTTCAATCCATGCGCGCACTTACAACTCATGTGGTTAACACGCCAAATAAGAGCGACTTAGAGCCTGTTCGTGTTCGTCTTTGACTCGGTAAAATATCAACCTGAAAATTTTATCTCATATTTAATTTATTTATTTATTTACGAGCTAGTTTATGAATAATAAATTAAATTATCAATCTTTAAAAATTTACGGGTGTGAATAAACTTTTACTTTTAAAACTATATAAACTCTACTATATATATATATATATATATATATATATATATATATATATATATAAAACAAGTCATTGATACTTATAGATTTTTAGTCTTGAATGAAAGGAAGTGTGGTTAGGATGATAGCGGGTCCTTTGGGTTTAAAGTGTGGTTGGTGAAATAGCTTGATCTAAGAAGTAAAATTAGTCAAATAGATAGATCTAACGGTAGAAAACTTACAAGCATTAAATATTTGGTACTTTTACAAACATAGTAGCCGAATATATATATATATATATATATATATATATATATATATATATATATATATATATATATATATATATATATATATATAGTAGAGCTTATATATTTTCAAATGTATAAGTTTATCCATATTTATAAATTTTTCATCATTAGATTTGTATTGAAATTTGTATAATTATATTTTTTTTATTCATCTTTTTAAATATTTTTATAATAACACGGATCACAATACAAATTCAATGATAAAAAATTTACAAATATGAATGAATTTGTACTTTTGAAAATATATAAGCTCTACTCTATATAAGCTCTACTATATATCTATATATATATATATATATATATATATATATATAATTGAATTTTTATGTTTTTAAAAATATCAAATTATTAGTGTAGATTTTTAGCTCTAAATAAAAAGATGTGTGACTAGAATGATAGTGGGCCACTTGGATTAATTAGTAGTTGGTAAATATAATGATCTAAGAAATAAAATTAGTTAAAAAAATAGATCTAACGGTAAAATATTTATAAGCACCATAACACCATTTGCTTGGTACTTATACAAATATATTAGCCGAACTATATATATATAAAATTGAATTTTTATGTTTTTAAAAATATCAAATTATTAGTGTAGATTTTTAGCTCTAAAATAAAAAGATGTGTGACTAGAATGATAGTGGGCCACTTGGATTAAATTAGTAGTTGGTAAAATATAATGATCTAAGAAATAAAATTAGTTAAAAAAATAGATCTAACGGTAAAATATTTATAAGCACCATAACACCATTTGCTTGGTACTTATACAAATATATTAGCCGAACTATATATATATATATATATACACGAACACGAACACAAACGAGCTAGTCATTTATTGGCTCGCTAAAAATTTGAGTTTAATTTGTAGTTGGCGAACGATCAATCTCAAAGCCGTTTGAGTCGAATACGAAATGGGCTCACGAACAACAACGAACGAGCCGAATTTTCGGCCTTCTTACAACACTCTACGAACTTGATTCTCAGTTTACTATAAATTTTATTTGTTTTTTTTTTTCCTTTTTTTTTATTAGCTGTGCTCGATCGGGCTCATGACCGGGCTGCTGGTGTGCCTGCGGAGCGCCGCGAAGATCACGCACAAGACGCAGGCGATCACGAGCCATGCCGCTACGTGGCACGCCTGCGCCACCATCGAGTCCTTCGACGCCGACCCGGAGGACCCCTCCCCCGCCGCCGCCGCTGCATACCCGACGGCTGGGCTGATCAGCTCCGGAGACGACTCCGACGAAGACGAGGGCAGGGACGACGACGATCTCGACGACAGAAAGCTCTTGCCTTCGCATCATGTCAGCACCATCTCCTTCCATAAGAGGCAGGCCTTAGGTCAGCATTCCTACCCTTTTATTACACTTCATTATTGTACAGTAATCACATGTACGCAGAGGTGTCAACGAGCCGAACATGAGCGAGCCAGGGTATGCTCGTGTTTGGCTCGTTTAATAAACGAGCCGAACATGAGCTAGCTCGTTTAAATATCGAGGTGAAAAATTCGGCTCGTGTTCGGCTCGTTTATTAACGAGCCGAACACGAGCTGGCTCACGAACAATAAATTTAATTTTCATTGATACTATTAGGTGTAAAGTTTAAAAAAAAATTAAAAAAATTAATGACCTAAAATATAAATAGTAAAATATATATATATATATATATATATATATATATATATATATATATATATATATATATCTTCGAGCGGTTATCGAGCCGAACATGAGCGAGCTGACCCCAGCTCGTGTTTGGCTCGTTTATTAAAATGACGAAGAAGAGGACGATTAATTAATCTTCTGAGTTCAAAACATTAACTACTTCCTTATTTTGGCTAAGATCCTTCTCAACACATTGTACTAGTCAAAAATAAAAATTACTAGTTATACAAGCCACAGAGGAGCATTTATTTTACACTTTTAATTCTAAATTTTTTTAAAGACTTTGAATCTTTAATGCTTTAAAAATAAATTGACAAAATAAAATGATAATACTTATTTTTAGACCGTACATGTAACAATACTGCATGCATGTTATCGTCAAATAGTCATCATGTAAGCGCAAAATGATTTTTTAAACTAAAATATGAGTTTTTTTTAACTAGTTAAGAGATATATATATATATATTTGTAATATTTTAAAGAAAGGATGATAAATAAATAAATAAATAAATAAATAAATAAAAGTGGGAATAAAAATTTTTATCTTTAACGGATTAATCTGGAATAATCCGTTAAGGATGCCCTGGGTTGGAACAAATAGTTTCCATTCATTTTTGGCGGAAAATTATTTATTCCAACCTATTTTTTATTTTTTTTTAAATTAAAATTAATTTTTTTTTAATTTTTTAATTTAGAAAGTTTTTATATTTTATAAATTTTAAAATTTTTAATTTTAATTTTTAATAAATTTAAAAATTTAAATTTTTAAAATTTATTAATTTTAAAATTTATACAAATTTTTTATAAATAAATTTTTAAATTTTTTTATAAATTAAAATTTATATATATATATAAAAACTAAATTTAAATAATACAAATTATGATTAAATTTTCTTAAAAAAATAATTTTATTAATTAAAAAAATTTTCTTCTCTTTATTCTTCTTATTCCGTTTTATCAAACCAAACACAATTTTTTTATATCTTAATATAATTCTAATACTCATCCAAATACAAAATTATATTAATTTTTATTTATTTTTAATATAAATAGTTATCCCTTATACTCGAATCACACGTTTTGATGTTTATATAAATTACATGTAGCGTTTTTATTCTTTGAGAAATACAATCTGTACAATTATTTATGGGTGTACATCTTACACTCCCATCCATTTAAGGGTGGGGACTTCTTCACCTATCACTTCAAGTGATGGATGAAATTCACCTCACTTTTGGATGAATGAAAAGTAACATGTATATCCTTTTGGGATGTACATTTAATTTTTTCATTTAAAAAAAATTCATCCGTAAGATGTACACCCCTTAATTATATACTTAGCTTTTTTTTCTTATTCTTCTGTGGTGCACGCGCAAATGAGCAAATGATTATTATTATTATCATTATTATTATTATTATTATTATTATTATTTTTCTATTCGGGAGCGTGAAAATTCGCGCTTAAATGTTGGGTACCCAACGTCCGTATAAATATTTTATTTTCAGTGACGTATTTGGAGAACAACAAGGCGGGGATCACGGTGTTCGGGTTCGTGGTGGACCGGATTTGGCTCCACGCTTTGTTCATGATCGAGTTCTCTCTTGTAATGTGGCTGCTGGGTAAAACTGTTGGCATCTCCTAGGCCTATTTTCATGTCCTTCATTTATTTATTTATTTTTTTTTTTTATCCCCTTCAATTTTCTATTCATTTAATTTGTTGGTGTAGATTATTGTAAGTTCTCATGCACATTGTGTAGACAATAAATGATTCGTAACTCTCGAATGCGTAGAAATTTCTCTGCATCGATGATAATACGATATTAGTAATTTAATTTTGAAATCTTATCAGATTTAATGTAGAATCTATCTTTATTATTTGTTTTATTAAATTAGCAATGAAATTAAATTTTGTATTAGGTGGATCATCATATTGTAATTATGTTAATTGTATGTAAAAATTTTCTGCGCACGAGAACTCTAGGAGATTTGTTCTTGATCTTTTTGTGTAAGAGCCTCTTTAACCAAACTTTTGGAAAAATAAATTATGATATAAAGCGATATTTGTTTGGAAAATTATTTTTAATCAATAGTGGTAGAATTCGGATAGAAAAATAAGTTTTTTGAAATAATTTTGTGAAACTGTTTAGTAAATTTTATAAAGTGATTCTTTAAAATTTTAAATTTTTAAATTTTAAATTTAAAATTTAAATTTAAATTTAAATTTTAAAAAGTAAAATTTAATTTTAAAATTTTTAAAATTAAAATTTTAAATTTTAACTTTAATTTTATATAAAATTTATTAGTTTTGAATTTAAAATCTAAATTTAAATCTAAAATTCTAATCCAAATTTTAAATTTAATTAAACTTAAAATTTAAATCCAAAATTAGAATCAAATTAAAAAAGTAGATTTTAATTGTTTCTAATTTTGGGTCTCTAAAATGAAAATTCTGATTTTAAAAATTAGAATCAGAATTTATAAAAGAGACTTTCAAATGCTTTATTAAAGAAAAAACTATTTTTTGCCCTAAAATCACATTCAAAAGTTAGTTAGGCCAAATAATACCTAAAAAGAAAGTGTACAAAAAGAAGAGTAATAAATGGGACAGGAGCTAGCTAAGAAGGAAATGCAATGGTTGTAGAGATATCTTATGAGAAATGTTATATGTGCATCTAAAAGAAGGAATAGATCTTACACCTTCAATTCTAAAACTTTATAAGATAAGATGTAATATTGATCCTTAAATCAAAGAGTATAAAATTTAAATCCTAATTGCTCATGTATTATTGTGGTGTTTGCAATAATAAATACTATTAAATTCTGGAGTTGATGAGTTAGAATACTACTGATAATAAATTAATATCTCAACTCCTTATCCCTTAAGCTAGTAATAGTATTACCATCAAATAGGAAAAATATATATATATATATATATATATATATATATATATATATATATATATATATATTATACATGAAAGACTAAAAGATAAATAGTAAATGCTATTCTAATTTTTCACTTAAATTATATTTATTTTTTAGTCCAGCTACTATGCTATCGATAATACCAAATACTTGGTGCTATTAGATTTTTCGCCATTAGGTCTACCTTTTTAATCATTCCACTCATTAGATCACACTCCACTAAACCCTAAGAGCCCACTATCCTAACCGCACATCTTTTTATCCAAAGATCAAAAACCTAATAGAATCAATAATTTAGTGCTATTAATAGTATACTAACTTAGTTCTTATTTCTTTACTACTGATAGCATTCTACTTGTTTGCTTAAATACTATAACAATGTTGCAAAAAACTACAAGTAGTCTTCCTTCTACTACAAAAATATTTCAATATAACGACGCATTTTTGACGACGCTTGAAGAAAGCATCCCTAAACATCCCTACAATATAGTAAATACCGACGCTTCAAAAAATATTGTTATATGAGTACCAAACTAATTTATTAAATGATAATTTTTACTATTATTTTTAATTTTTTGACACTTTAAAGTATCAAAATATATTTTACCGACGATTTCATATTATTCTTTTCATGCTTTTATGTTCATGTGTGGCTTAAAATATATAGTATGGTCATTGTAGACTCTTTCTCATGTTTCCTTTTGTTATCATGCAAATTATGCTTTTAAAAAAATGTATATTAGACAAGAGAGACTCAATTGAGATTCTAGCACTGGAATGGAATTAAACAAGATTATTTTAGTACATGAGTTGTATTTCAATGTTGAGGTTGAGTTTGCTATGTATCTTATCTCAAAAGTATGTTTCGAAACTTGGAAAAAATTTTATTTTCTGCATCTTGCTGCATTTGCATCAAGTAGATACATGAGGTTATTACTTGATATAACCTTCTTTAATTTGTTTGTTTGGGTTGGTTTGCAGGATCTCTTCTTGGCAATGCATGACACCACATATATAAATTTTTTTTTTTCTGTATTATTATATTTTCTACTGTCAAAACTAATTCACTACTGCAATATCTTGTTGTTAGTAGTTTCATCTTCTTCATCACTTGCTTTTGCTAGACCACTTGATACTTACCCATGGTTAGTCGTGGTATGTTCTTTTAGTATAGATGCTATGTTCTCTCTGCATATTTTTTGAGAATAAGGTAACATGCTACCGTTTCATTCATTTAACATATGAATTAGGCAACCGACGAAGGCAGCTTGGCCTCGTGACGAAAAAAGAAAGAAAGAAAAAGACACAGACAAATCCAACAATCCCTGAAAGATCGCACCATAGCCAAAAGGTTGCTCGGGTGCTGCTTCTTCTGTTCGAATACTATTATGTTTCTTTCCAACCAAATTGCCCACCAAGTAGCGGCCACAGTCACTAGTTCTCTCCCCCCTAATGTTCCACCTTTAAGACAAGTCTCTTTCCAAAACCTGCTAGAGGAAGAATAGTGGAGAATAAGATATTTGTTTAGAAGAATACCATACAAAATAGCTTTGGTCCACGAGCATTCCATTAAAAGATGATCCACCGTCTCGCTTTCCTCTAAGCAAAACACACAGCTCTCCTTTTCGTTCCAATCTCTTTTGCGAAGGTTATCTACAGTAAGTACCTTTCTTCTAAGGACAAGCCAAATAAAAACCATCACTTTCAAAGCGGATTTGATCTTCCAAACTTTGATGAATCTTCTATACTTTCCACCACCATCTTGCAAAAAGTCGTACATTGACTTGACGGTAAAGATTTCTGACTATGACCATCTCTATCTGATATCATCTTTTCTATTGCTGAGGGACACCAACGGCACTATCTCCTTAAGTTTTAGGATCGCATCCCTTTCGATCTAGGTGTTGGGTTCTGCTCCTGAGAGAATCTTTCGCCACTTCCACCCACTTACTTCCCAACAGACCTTCACCCTACTTTCTTTACCCCTTATTTTGTCGTATATATTCAGGAATAAAGTTCGGTAGGAAATCTGTCTGTTCCATCTATCAGTCCATCAGCTGATACTTTGTTCATCCTCGATAGTATATGACACTCCATATTTGAAAATATCTCTAGACGTCAAAACGCTCCACAACCATAGAGAATAGGGTTTGAAAGATATCCCTTCCTTAAGTGGCCTCCTCCGAGAGTAATACAAATCTTCTATGAGGGGACTCCACATAGTTTTCTTTTCCGATAGAAACCTCCACCTCCATTTAGCTAGTAGGGCCAAATTCATATCCTCTAGGTCCAAAACCCCTAACCCTGTATCTTTTCTGCTTCTGCAAACAACTTTTCATCGCACTAGGCAACGCCCTCCAGCAGCCATTGCCTCTTCTTTCCACAAAAAATGCCCTCTTTAATGCTTCAATTCTTTGGATAACCTATTTGAACGCTTTGAATATTGAGAGCTAGTACAACGATACGTTCATGAGTACCGAGTTCACCAGCACAAGTCTACCTCCCTGAGATAGCAACTTGGCTTGCCACCCCTCAATCCTCTTTTCAACCTTATTAATAACGGACCACCAATCCTCTTTACGCAATCCTCTCACAAAAAGCGGAAGTCCTAGATACCGAATCGGGAAGGACCCTACTTTACACCCAAGAATCTCCGCTAGTCTTCTTTCTCGATGTGTATGGCTTCCCATATAAAAGAGATCAATTTTATTTCTATTGATTTTTAGCCTCGACGCCCACTCAAAGACCTGCCACACAAAAAATAAATTTCTAACCTGCCTTCTCTTGGCTTTACAAAAAAAAGAGCGTGTCATTTGCGTACTGGATTAGTGCAACTTTGGCCTCTTTGGCGGGGCCAATCCCTCTCAAAAAACTATTACGAACAACTCTTTCCGTCATCCTAGTCAAACCTTCCGCCACTAGAAAAAAAAGGTTAGGAAAGAGTGGGTCTCCCTACCGGAGTTCCCTTTTAGTTTTGATCCATTTGGTGAGGACCCCGTTTATCATCACAGCAACTTTGGCATTGGAAATGCATTGTTCAATCTATCCACACCACTTATCGTCCGCCCCGAGCCAAATCAAGATCTTGCTCAAGAATCCCAACTCACTTTATCGTATTTCTTCTCAAAATCAGCTTTGATTCCAGCTGTTTCCTCCTTAGTTTTAGCAACCCAATTTATGATTTTGTTAGCAGTTGCGAAAGAGTCTAGGATGGCCCAACCT
This sequence comes from Tillandsia fasciculata, assembly GCA_029168755.2. NCBI lineage: Eukaryota > Viridiplantae > Streptophyta > Magnoliopsida > Poales > Bromeliaceae > Tillandsia > Tillandsia fasciculata. The sequence continues at coordinate 23,239,400 of CM054935.1, forward strand.
TTGAGGAATGTTGTCTGTAAGGGGGAGATGACTTTGTTCAGAACACCTACAAGCATGTTCGCAAGCACCTTGGAAACGATCTTCTGCACCCCATTAATGAGACTAATAGGTCTGAATTCATTAGCCGAAGTCACCCCCTCTTTCTTCGAGATGAGATATATATACAAATAATCCATTAGCCCGAAATTCCCGATGGCACAAGGATTCTGTACTTTTTGCTTGTTCCATCATACAAATCCTGAAAAACGTTCATGATATCCCTTTTTATCACCTCCCAGAAACAATAGTAGAATTTCATATTAAACCCGTCTGGCCCCGGAGCTTTGTCACCCCCTAGCTGAAAGGTAGCCCTCTTAACCTCTTCCATCATGAAAGGAGCGATCAAATAGTCCGGATTAGGGAATGGTCTATTCCTGAAGATATCACTCTAGTCACCAATTGTGGGTTTATCAATGATGTTTAAAGCAAACACCGCTTTGAATTTTATATAAAAGTACTCCCTTTTTTCTTCCTCCCTATAGTAGATCTTACCACCCTCCCAGCCTCTAAGATGGTAATGGTCTATTCTTGAAGATACCGTTTCAGTCACCAATCGTGGGTTTATCAATGATGTTTGGAAGAAACAGCTCTTTGAATTTCATATAAAAGTACTCCCTTTTTTCCTCCTCCCTATAGTAGATCTTACCATCCTTCTCGACCTCTAAGATGGTGTTTGACGCTTCCTACCGTTTGCAATAGCATTGAAGTATTTTGTATTTCCGTCACCCTCTTTTAGCCATTGTTGTCGGGCTCGACTTGTCTAGCTCAGCATTTCAAAAGCATCTTTTGACTTTGTCCTTAGTTCCTTCGTCATTCAAGTCCCACCGAGAACTTGCAAACACTACTCTATCTATTTTCTTAATCTCATCGTCAAAGTCACATCCAAAGGAAAGTAGCCTATTCTTTGGTACACAAGGGAGCACCTATAATATTGAAACTCCCCCAAAAGGATTCGTCTATGCAAAAAATCGCACAAGATATTGACCCATTGACCCAGATGGTCTGGCCCAACCGACTCACACTTTCATAACATAGTAGGCCCAGGCCCGATGCCCCTCAAGGCTAGCAGGCAGTAGTTGGAGGCCTAAAAATTCACAGGCAAAAAAGAAAATCTTTCTTCTTAAACAACCCTGCGGAGTAGCCAGGTCCCACGACCCCTCCTTTGCCAACCATGTGCTCGGGCTCTGACCCACGACACTCCACCTGATGCACCGCTACAGGGTACGGCCCAAAACCTGATTCCCAACTCGTGACTAGTCCTCTCCTCCCAACGCTCGTGTCTCGTGGAATTCCCCTTCCTCCTCACCTACAAGAACGGCCTCTTTCGTGTCTTCCCCTTCCTTCAACGCATCTCCCTACCTTTTTCTTCTTTGATCCTTTCTCGAAATGCACAGCTCCAACGTCTTATTCTCCTATGAAAGTACTAATTCATCGTAACGGGCAAGCCCACCACTGACGAACCACTGGAAAAGTTTTACCACTTTTCTAGAATGGCAACTCCTGGATTCATAATGATCTGGTGCAAAATCCAGCGGCAAGAGGAGGCCACCTTCGTCAGGCACTCCTCCGGTAAAGGCTACTAATCTTTGTCGGGCCCAGGGGAGCACATCGACACCCAAGTTTGCAGGGCGACTATTGTACCATTTATTTTGAATCTCTGACAAGTTCCAAGTGTCGCTTTGGCTCGTGGCATCCCCTTCTGTTGATCCAACTGAAGGGGAGCACATCGACACCTCAGGTTTGTCGTGCGATTATTGTGCCATTTATTTTGAATCTCCGACGAGTTCCAAGTGTCGCTTTGGCCCGTGGCGTCTCCTTCAGTTGATCCGACCCTCCCTCCTGTCTTATTGATTGACCTTCCTGACCAGCCGTCGTCCGAGGGGATCTGTTTGGGCCCCCTCATTTGCATCCCCCCGGCGAAGGGTATACCATGGTCATCGCCTTCGAAGGGCGCAATCCTCTCCAACATGACTTCGACAGGTAGAACTATATTCCCCAAGGTAATTGATAACCTTTTTGGGATATCAACAAGGTCATTGACCGTTACCTGGCATCGAAACCCTGCAAGATCGAGCATATTAATGTTGCTATCGTCTCCACTTATGAATCTACCAAATCCGTTGACGATAGCCGCGACTCTAGCCTCCTACCAATACTCAAACGGCAAGTTTACTAGCTTTATCCAAGCTTTGTATGTGCTCTGAGAATGGTCGGCATTCCTATACGAATTCTATTCATAGCAGCAAATTTGACAATGAGGGTATCTAATGACTTCCCTTCTGTACAGCACCTCCGGACACACCCATTGTGGTAAGAAGATGACGAAATCTCTGTCGCGGAACTTCACCACATGGAAGTCATTTGAAAAGCCACCGAATCTGGAGGAGAAGTCATTCGCCATCATCTCCTGAGGACAGTGACCCATAGTGTACGGCCCAATAAAGTTAGCAAGAATTGTATTTCAACACGATTCTTGGCAAGAGTGTAACCCCTTCGTTAGGGGAACAAAAACCTTTATAATGGTTGGGAGGAATCGCAAGGCGCGATGCATCTTGAGTTGGGGTGAAGTTCTTCTATCACGGCAGAGATGAGCGAGATTTTTGAGTTTAAGACACGCCCAACACCTCAAAGGGTCCCTGCAATTCCTCACTCGATGGTCTTTAACCAGACATCTAAAACACCTACCCTTCGCACTGATTCCTCCAGGTCGCAGGTTCTGTGGTGTATGCTTCGATTATGCCCGAAAAGGATGGAAACTTAGGCCATAATTGTTTGTGTGTGAAAGATTGTCGAGGAAAGCCTCTTTATAGGACAAGGCAGAATGATCCCTCACTCCTTTCGTAGTTCTTTTCTTTATCCACAGGGAGGTGTGAGAGGGTCTACACTTCCACTCATTGGCAGGCCTCAAAAGCCTGGCTAATCTCAGTAGCACAAGCTTGTAATCCTCGCCGAGTGTACAACACAAGTCTAAGGTTCCATCCTCTTGATCTGCCCATGTGACTTTATGTTTTGTCTCTTGTCAATGTTTTAACTAATAGCATAGAAATCCGAAGATGCCTTGGATTGAGTAAGGAACTAATCTTTCCCACCCTCATGAACTTTCCTTTTCAGTAGCTGGAATCTAAGCTCCAGCTGAGAGTCTAGACCCTCCAAATGAATACTCTTCGTAGTATTTGTCCTTTCCGATGTTGTCTTGCTCCGGCAATGTTCCTCGTACCTCAAGACGTGGTTAGTTATCTCGGCACCACCATTATCCCCTCAATGAGACTTGTCTAGGTAATTCACCGAGGCAGGTATCTTGCCCGATTGATTTGAACTCTCAGCTTTGCTTGGCTTCTTCTCTCTGTACGTAGCTCTATAGCTACCCCGTTCGCCCCTTGCCTCGTTCCCTCCTTTTTGTTGCAGCTACTGCTTCTGCTTCCCCTCGAACTTCTCCTCTAAGTGTGGAAGAGGATGGCTTCTGTGGAACCACCTTGGACTGCCCCTCTCCCTTTTTCTCTCTTTTCCAACTTGGACATGATGTAAGTTTACTCCAACCTTCCGTAAATTCACTTTCTTAGGATTTGTTCCGCATGGTAGCGTGAGTTGATAATTTCTCTCTTTTTTCGGTGGACTCTCCAATTTCCACAACTGCAGCCTCGGCAACTTCTCAGGAAGCATCCTGTTCTCTCTGCATATTATTCTCAATTTTATTAGTCGAATTTCTCATAGCTATTATATGATGCATTTGGTATATGACAACCTTTTTTACATGAATTGAACTAGAACACTAATAGAAGTACGTACCAATTCTGTGAAATTTTGTCATCATTTTCGATGAAGAAACATCTGAATCGACAATCGATGCCGTTAAATATGATATATAGTATTAGAATTTCTTTATATAGTGATTTAGTGGTCTAAAATATATCTTATATTTACGGTTGAAAATTAAGAATTTTTTTATGATCACTTGAACAATAGAAATTTAATTTTTAGAAAATTTATGTACGATAAATCGTGCCTAATAGTGTCAACTATCGATTCAAATGTTCTATCATCGAAAACAATGTAAAGAATTAAATGCTTGATACTTCTGAGTATTCTAGCTAGCTCAATTCATTTTGGGGTATATGATATATATCTCATCCATCTAATGACTAAGATTTATTTATTTGTTTTATTTACTTATCAAATAATGTGATTAGTAAAATAATTTCACCCACTAGATTGGTGAAGTGTATATCATGCACGCCAAAAAGGATGTATGATTAACATTGCTCATATATCGTATAGAAAGTGATGCTTATTTGCAATTCTTATTATAAAAAACTCATATTTTATTATTATTATTATTATCATTATTATTATATTTATTTATTTTTGGCACGAAAGAAAATCCAACGGAGAGAACGTGGATTTTCACTTTTTACGCCTAACAGGAAGGGACGTGAGTCAAACGTTGCTCAACATTTGATTCCCAACATCCGTGTCCCTCTTCATATATATATATATATATATATATATATATATATATATATATATATATATATATATATATATATATATCCGTCCTCTGCTCTCACAAAGTAAGGAAAAAAAAAAAAAAAGAAACAGAGCATTTGAGAAAAAATTATTTTTATCTTTTTTTTCAATTCTCTACTGTGTGTTGAAAGAATCTTCGCTAACCTCCATCACGATCGTGCTCGCAGAAAGAAGAATTTTGATCGTATCTTGGAATAGTATTCTCGATTAATCCCGCATATAATGACGAAAATACATTCTAGAGCAGTGCTACGTATGCTTCGGGATCAATCAAATATTTTATATTATTTACGTTTATCTGTAAGTCCAATTTATATTTTATCACTAAATTAGTTAGATAATTAAATAATCACAGTCAAATTTTAGCATATATTTTCTCTAACAATTTTTACCTTCAAAGCGATTTGTTTAACGATAAAAAATAAAGTTATGGTAGCAACGTTCTTTTTGCTTTTAATTCTTTTAAGAAAAATTGTCATCTATCACTCGGCCAAGGTGTGTCTCAAGCTAATCAACTATGACAACGAAAAGAAAGTCCTTGCGCGGGTATATCAAATTATGCTTAAGTAGTGTTTAAAAACAATAAAAGATGTCAATGGTGCCTGAGCATTCTATTTTTTTTCATACAATTTGCAATATTTTAAATTGACTAAATTACAGAAAATTTCTCTGTAATATTTCGTTTTTTCACTTTGCCCTTCTGTCTTTTAAAAGCCTATATTTTGCCCCCTCGTAATTACCGAATTGTCTTTAGAGCGCAACGGCGTTAACGGAGCAGACAAATTAACGAAAATGCCCTTATCTTATATCGGAGAGAATGAGTTTTAGCTTATTTTCCGCCATTCTTGAAAAATATTTTGGATATATTCAATAATATTTTTTAAAAAATTGACGGCACGGAATGGTGACGGCGGGAGTAAATACATATTTCGGTAATTACGAGAGACAAACTATAGACTTTTAAAAGATAGAGGGGTAAAGTGAAAAAGCGAAATATTACAGGAAGATTTTCTGTAATTTAGCCTTTTAAATTTCATAATAGTAAAGAGAACTCCTCAACTGAAACCAGCCATGATTGAGAACAAAACCTTGTGAGAAGCCCACTTCAATTCCAAGTGCGGGCTGGCCCAGAACATAAAGGCTGAGATTTTCTTTATTGGATCGGGCTAGATATCTGGCCCGGCCCGTTTGAGATTAGCCCTACTACTATCATAGATCGATCCTATAATGTGAATTACAGTGATTAATTAGTATGGAAACTCATTTTGTGGAAGTGGCACTTTGTGCTTGTTTGGTCTTTGCTATACTTCTTCTTTTAGAAGCAGTCACTTTTAATTAGTAGGGATGTCGAGCAAACAAAAACATCTGAAAACAATGGTGAGCAAAAATAAAACTTTTGAATCTTAAAAATAAAAACGTCAATTTATAGCTTCTGATTTTACTGTATGTAGATAAAAAGTCGTCGACAAAATTTCATCATAGTGCTTCTTCTGGTTAGCCCAGTATTCCTCTTAAATATGTTGTTGTATTTTTTTTTTTTTTTTTTTAATTATTAGTTTCATGTATGTACGTGGTTTATTTGCCAAATCACTAATAGTAATATAGTGGTAAGATGTCTTGTAGCGTATAATAAGGTCAAGGGTCCTAGCAAATTTGAAACTCAAGTCCCCGACTACAAAATTACTACAACAAAATTAGGTTATAAGGACACATGTTTATGACACTTTTGTATAAATGTCCTATTATATTCTATCTATATCCAAAATTAGATTATAGGGATACATTTTTAGGACACATTACAAAAATGTATCGCTATACACCCTAGCGACGGCACATAGAGCAATACTAACCATAAGTGTTGGTATTTTTATCAACGACACTTTTATTAGATTTTAGAAATACTTAAAAGTATCGCTATAGCATAATTTTATTATAGTGATTGAATATATATATATATATAAAAGTTTCTTAGCGAGTTCTAGGGGCATGGAACCTACTGTGCTTCTCTCACACACACAAAAGAAAGAGAAGAAAATTGGTGCATTTTGCTTGCATTTTGGGTCATCTAATTGAATTAAATGCCATTTTACTTCTTCATCTTCTAATTCTATGGATGAATGTATGAACATTTTATTCAAGTTATCTCTTTAATATAAAAATATCTAAAATAATTGTCACATGCAACATTGAATTAATCAATTTTTAAAAAATAAGATAAGTCACCTCAAAAGCAAAATATACTAATCTATTAAATTATGAATATTACCAAAATCTTGCACAAATCAAAATTCAAACTCTTATATAACCTTCAATTTTACAAGAAAATCTTCATATCGAATAAATTATCAATGAATATCTTTTTTTAAAAATCCATATAAGACCATCATATATTTATGAATAGACACTAGGGTGTTCTCAAAATAAAAAATAAAAAATAAAGAAAATTTTAATTATCAGTCAAGCATAATTGCAACCTAGCAATATTTTGCTGGTATTTGAGAATTTATTTTGTGACAAACTTATGCTAAAAAAAAATTAACCAAGTCCAGTCCCCAGAGAACTTTAAGCTTCAAGTGTGGTTAGGATATTTTAATTTGTTTTTTAAGTAGTTGTTTTTATTTTATTTCACTCTTTGCTACATTTGGCATTGATTATTCATCACCTTATTATAAAGAGTTTTAATTTTAATCATTTAAAAACAACATCCTTTTGGCAAACAAAAAGAAGATGGCAATTAAAATATTTTTTTAAAAAATGGTACTTAATTAATGTAATTTGACTCTCAAGTGATCTTTTAAAATTACAAAAAAAAAAAAACAAAAAAAAATCAAACACAATCTCATTATCAATGATAACTATATATATATATATATATATATATATATATATATATATATATATATATATAGCCAAGTTCCAATTAAACAAAATAACACAGGATTTTGACCATTTTATGGGGCAAATGACACGGAACAATTCATAAAGAAGTTGATATATGCATGTCGATCACAAGGATATATTTATATATAAATAAATTACTTATAAGTTCATGCGATTAAGATATTTTTTTTTGTTTAATTAAGCCTCAAATATGTCACTTGAAAATTAACAAAACTAGATCAGTGAAGTAAATTATGAAGGAATTAATCAGCAAATTCTTTTATTTTCATTATTTCTTGATTAAAAGCTAGATTCCTCATTCTTCAAGCTAATGTGCATTTATTTTCTTTTGGATCCAGCTTAATTTGTTACCTACCTAAACTCAATTTAGTATATGTTATTTGTGTATACAAATTGAAGCGTGCACAACTAAAATTAATGCTCTTCATTGTTAAAATTATCAATCCATTTCATTTAGTTTCTGTTTAATGAGTACTAGATTTAAAAAACAGCATATCTTTTTCTTTGACTTATCTTTTTTATTAAGTATTTCTGATCGATCGTAAGCTTTGCTTAATCTGTTTGGTCATTTGATGAAATGCTATATATCTCATAATAAGTGATGTTATAAGAAATTAAATGTAAAATTTTTCTCTATAACTTTTGTTTTTCTAGCCATAAAAAGAAAAACACCTCAAAGAGACCAAACCAAAGCTTCTATTTTTCATCGCAGCAAAAACTTAGAACTTTTATAAAACAAAACGGGCATTAAATTGGTGCTATAAGTAAAAGGTACAACTGTGAAAATTTGAAATGCTAAAAAATTATCAAAACAACTTAATGATATTTAATTTTTGACAAACAAAACAACTTAATTTGAAATGCTAAAAAATTATCAAAACAACTTAATGATATTTAATTTTGAATTGAGCTCTTATACTTTTAAAAATATCAAGTCATTGATATTTGTATGTTTTTATCTATTGGATGTGAAAAGATGTGCGGTTAGAATGATACGTTTAACTCTATATGAGTATGTCTCTCTATGGGTACATCTCCTATGCTTTTGAAAATACGAAGGCCACGTAGTTATAAGTTATTTTCGATGATAGAAAATCCGATCCGACGATCGGTTCCATTAGATATGATCTACGCTATTGAAATTATTTAAAAACTAAATTTTATAATTTTTCTACATTATTTATCAAGTGATCAAAAATCTCAAAAATTACTATTTTAAGATATATATATATATATATATATATATATATATATATATATATATAGAGAGAGAGAGAGAGAGAGAGAGAGAGAGAGAGAGAGAGAGAGAGAGAGAGAGAGTCCGATTACTATGCTATCGATAGTATCAAGTATTTAGTGCTATCAAGTTTTCTACCCTTATATCAACCTTTTTTATTATTTCCACCCGTTAGATTTTACTATTTCCCCAACCACCCATTAAATCTAAGGGTCCACTATCATCTCAATCATACATCTTTTAATTTAACAATTAAAAACTTAATAGTATCAATAATTTAATACTATTAATAATATTTCAGCCTATATATATATATATATATATATATATATATATATATATATATATATATATATATATATATATATGTTTTAATCATGTTCGTTTATTGCGTACAAATACATTCTAACGAATTCAATCAACTTTATTTTTAGAAATCGTCTTAAGTAAATTACGTAAATCATATCTAACACTTAACACTTGGAGGATTCTATTCTGATCATTTATTTATTTATTTATTTATTTATATAAAAAATTTAGACGGCGATACTCTGTGCCTTCTCGATCACAGCAAGGGTCAATATTAATTTGAGAGTAGCTCTTTTACGGCCGTACGTGGTGGCACAAGCCAATGTAGCATGCATGCATGCATGCATGCAATGCAACCTCGAATATTATCATCAATATTTATAATAATTTCTAACCTCCGCACTACTCCCCGCTTCCCGACATTGCCGTTTGGGCGCAGCCAAGGGCCATTTTTTTTTTTTTTTGAACTCCTTTCGATTCCCAACGTTGTTTTATTAATGGATCTCCCCCAGTTGTTGGATCGCACAATTTACTTGACCCCATCTCTCATTCCTATATATTATATTTAGGATGATACAATTTACTTGACCCCATCTCTAATTCCTATATATTATATTTAGGATGATACTAGGTACATGTAGACCCATAAGGGTTGTACATTCTACACCCCACTTTATTCTGGAATGGATATTCACGTCATCCGTCATATCGAGTGACGGATAGAATTTATTCCATCCCAAAATGGAATGGAATGTAGGATGTGCATCTCTTATGGAATGTATATTTATATATACGCTTATATTTATCACTAATTTTTTTTTATTTTATTTTGTATTCGTCAAGTCAAAGTATCTAGTTTAAATTTACAGTGCAAAAAATATAAAAAATAAAAGTGCTTTTCATCTTTCATGTCTTTGATTGTGGTTTGAGTTGTAACTTATTTTTTTTATGATATCAGAAGATATATTTTTAAAAATATTAAATAATTAATATTTATAAATATTTTTATTATTAAATTTATTTTTTTAGTTAATTTTAATTTTTAAATTATGCTATTCTATCAAACATTCATTAATTAATTCAAATTTTTTATAAATGCTCTATTTTCATAAATAAGATAATAGACATGAAATATTTTATTCTTTTTCATACTATGAAGGGGAATAAATCGCAAGAAAGAAACACTCTCTATAATATGATTTTAAAAATAATAAAAAATAATAAAAAATACGATTTTAATTTTCATATGGTTTAATGCTAAGACCTTAATGTCTCATTTGAATATTAGAATAAATTATCCAATAAATAAGAAAATTACCAAATATTTTATTTTATTTCACAAAAAAAATGATTTGTAGATCGAATAATTAATATTCAATTTTAGGTATTTAAAATTTTAGATATTTACTGACTATACTATCAAAATTTGCTAAGAATTTGATGGTTGTTATTTGAAATTATAAATTTAAAGTTTAATTATTTTATATTTCAGACTAAATTTAATTTTTATAAAAAATAAACAAAACAGATATATCTCACTATCTTTCTCTTAAAATAAAAATAAAAAGAAAAAACACTAAAGGAGCTTGTTGTTAGGGACTTAGAAAATTTTAGTCTAAGTCCCTAACTCAAACCGAAGTGCGGCTTGTCAAGCTAGCCCAACCTCATTTGTGGGAGACAAAGAGATATTTGAAAGGTGAAGAGACCACCACCATTAATGTCATGGAAATGCCAAGAGTCGTGGAAATGCCAAGAATCATGGCTTGTAAATGTAGACTTAGTGAGTGAGTTGTACATAAGCCTATAAATAAAGGAAAAAATAGATAATTGTATCTTGTAGTGTTAATTTCTAAGTAAAGAAAGTACTTAGCTTTTTCTGTGGAACCACTACTGCTTTCTCTTTTTTCTATTTTTGCATTTAGTCGTAGTACGCGAAGGTCCAGGCTAGCAAATAAAGAGTAAGGCTTGCCCTCTTCGAGCAGAAAGACAGGCGCCGTACGAACTTTTGCTAGGTGAAAATTTTAAGTCCATGACATTATGCTCTTTATTTTTTTTTTTTGTCAAAAACTCTTCCTCGCCTCTTAATTTTTCACCCATGCGATTTCACATTCCATCTATCTCCTCAATCTTGGTGATGTATGCTTGGGTATCTTAAAAGATTATATTATTTTAAGTGATGTTAATAAGACTATTTTTTATTAATTTGAAAGCTGAATACATATAAATCCTAAAAAAACTATTATACTTCTGCCGCCGACCATCCGTAATGCATTTGGCTTTGGACTTGACAATTAATATATGAAGTATGAAATTGGAAACTTAATTGATTTATATGTTTAGTTGAATTTATTTCTAAATCAAGCAAATAGCTCACTATATTTCTCTCAATATATATTGTATTATTAAAAACAACTTGTTAGCATAGCAATATAGTATTATCAATAGCACCAAGTATTTTGTGTTATCAAATTTTTTGTCGCTAGATCTATCACTTTGACCATTTTCACTTGTTAAATCATGCTAAACTCTAGGGGACTACTATCGCTCTATCCGTACATTCCTTTATCTAAAAGCTGAATCCTAATAGCACCAATGATATAGTTCTATTAATAGTATAGTAACCTAGCTAGTTCTCTCTCTCTCTCTAGAGAGAGAGAGAGAGAGAGAGAGAAAGTCCGACTACTATATTTGTATAAGTATCAAGCAATTGGTGCTTGTAAGTTTTTTACCGTTAGATCTACTCCTTTAACTAATTTCGTCTCTTAGATAATGTTATTCCACCAACCATCTACTAAATCCAAAAAGCCCACTATCATCATAACGGCACATCCTTTCACTTAAGGGCTAAAACCTACAAGCACCAATAAATTAGTATTTTTAAAAACATAAAAGCTCAATTTTATATATATATATATATATATATATATATATATATATATATATATATATATATATATATATATAGTAGAGCTTATATACTCTCAAAAGCACAAGCACAAATGTGCTTGTGGATTTTTTACCATTGGATTTGCATTGGGATTTGTGTTTTTGTAAAGTCAACTAAAGAGAGAGAAAGAAAAAATAAATAGCACAAATCCCAATACAAATCTAATAGTAAAAAATTTACAAGCACATTTGTGCTTGTGCTTTTGAGAGTATATAAACTCTACTATATATATATATATATATATATATATATATATATAGAGAGAGAGAGAGAGAGAGAGAGAGAGAGAGAGAGAGAGAGAGAGAGAGAGAGAGAGAGAGAGAGAGAGAGAGAGAGCGCGCGCTAGGCTGGAATGCTATTAATAGCACTAAGTCATTGGTGATATTAAACTTTTAACCGTTGGATAAAAAGATGTGGGGTTGAGATGATAGTGGACCTCTTGAATTTAATGTATGATTGGTAAATAGTAAAATATAACAAGTAAAAATAATTAAATTGGTTGATCTAAAGATGAAAATAAGCTCTAGTATATATATATATATATATAGTCCAACTACTATCCTCTCTTTTAAAGGATAGGAGCATTTGTTCTATTAAGTCTTTTGGGATGATCTGGACTCTAAATTTGATAATCGGCACCACCGATGAAATTGATCTATTAAAAATATTTAGAAACCGAATTTTATAAATTTTAAAAATTATTATTAAGTCCAGTGAAGAGTCTAAAATTGAATGGTTAATAATAAATAACTTTTTGAAAATAAGAGTTAGACTTTCTCCATTAATTATTAAAGTTATCAAATATTATCTAAATAGTATAAAAAAATTTTTTATTAAAAATTTAAACTGTTTGGATTACTCTACAACATTAAACAAGCAAACAGTTCATATAGGCCGTACAAAATTATCGATTTTGTTATTCTTTGATCACTATATAAATAATTTTTAAAATTTTTAAAATTTAATTTTTAGATACTTTAAATACTCTAGATTAATTTTAACGATTTTGATTATCAATTCGGAATCTCTATCATCAAAAATGACTTGATAGGATAAAGATCTCCATCCTTTTAGAAAAGATAGTAACTAAATTATATATATATATATATATATATATATATATATATATATATATATATATATATATATATATATATATATACACACACTACAAGAGAAAGATGTTTCAGTGACGACTTTTTTATGGCGACAATGATTGTCGTCATTAATGTAAAGATATAGTGGCGACATATAATTGTCGCCACCAATAAAGAAACAATAGTGGCGACAGCTAACAGATGAGAGATATAGTGGCGACTATTGTCGCCACGAAATTTTTTAGTTCCCACCATAACCTCCCTCCTTTTTTTTTCACCAACCAAAACTTATTATTATTATTTTTTTGGGATGCCCACAGTGCACGCTAGCTGTTCCCATCTCTCTCTCTCTCTCTCTCTCTCTCTCTCTCTCTCTTTCTCTCTCCTTCTCCTTCCCCAAATCTGCAAGCTGAGGCCTTCCCTTTCCCCATATCTGCAAGCAGAGGCCTTCCCCTTCCCCAAATCTGCAAGCTGAGGCCGTCGCCCATCGCCCACGACAGTGCACGCTAGCTGTCGCCCGTCGCCCTTCCGTCACACGCTAACTGTCACCCGTCGCCTGTCGCCCCTCCGTCGCCCGTCGCCCGTCGCCCGTCGCCCGTTGCCCCTCCGTCACCCGTCGCCCCTCCGTCGCACGCTAGCTGTCGCCCGCCCGACGCCCGTCGCCCTTCCGCAAGTTGAAGGCCGTCGACCCTCCGCCGCCCCTCCGTCGCCCCTCCGCAAGCTGAAGCACATCGCCCCTCCGTCGCCCCTTCGCAAGTTGAAGCCCGTCACCTCTCCGTCGCCCCTCCGCAAGCTTCTTCGACAGCCGCAGCCTCTCCGTCGCCCCTCCGCAAGGTTCTTCGACAGCCGCAAGTTCGTTCGCAATCTCAATTTTTAACTTTAATTTGTAAATATGTTTTTATCTTTATATACTTGATTAGTATATTTTACATAATTTAAAGAACTTTAAATTTATTAAAATTAAAATAATTAATTATTAGTTTAAATTTAATTATGAAAGAATTATCAAATAATTTTATAAAATAAATTTAAAATTTAGGTATTAAAATTAATATTTTGAAGAGTAAAATAGTTGAAATCAAAATGATCTTCTATATATTTTTATATTTTCTTTAAAGAAATTATAATATTTTTATATTTAGTTTTGTAGCAAATAAACTAAAGTTACACAAATCATATATAAATGCTTAAATGCCAGTAAAACTAAAGGTATATCAAAATTTGGTTTATGAGACTGTAATTGATTTTGTGACACCGCCGGAATTTGGATTAGTCCTATATATATAAATGATATAATAGGACTAAAATCTCTAACCCGGCTATAGCATTTTGGATGGTAGCAAGATCCAAGATGTTATGAGAGTTAAGCGTACTAGAGCTAGAGTAGTTCTAGGATGGGTGACCCCCTGGGAAGTGGGGCGTCACAGTTGGTATCAGAGCCTTTCACCAGCCGGAAATGTGAGATGAGTCTCGGCTGAGCCAGGGTTATATAGCGGGTAGAGCGAGACTCCCCGGCTAATGACCGTTGTGAGTGGAGTACAGCTCCTCACAAGGTCGGCTAAGGCTAGCGAGACGAGTCTCACATCGCCTGGTGCTTATGAGTGTGCTTGAGTCTGACGTGGACGTCAGGGCTTAAAGGGGGGAAGAATGTGACACCCCCGGAATTTGGATTAGTCCTATATATAAATGATATAATAGGACTAAAATCTCTAACCCGGCTATAGCATTTTGGATGGTAGCAAGATCCAAGAGGTTATGAGAGTTAAGCGTACTAGAGCTAGAGTAGTTCTAGGATGGGTGACCCCCTGGGAAGTGGGGCGTCACAGATTTTGTCTTGTAATTTGTCCAAGTATCTTTTTAAGTATATGGCACTTAAACTACATCTTTGTAATAACAAATTGGCTAGAAGGTATATAAATACATGTTAAAAAAAATCATCATGTAATTTCACTAACGGTCATTATGCAATCTGTAAAACATGATTCATTAAGCAATCATCATGTAAAACATGATTCATTAAAGGCAATTAAGTTTTGGTTAGAATTTATTGTTCAACAAACTACCTTAATCCAAAAGCCTAAACCTGAAGCTTAATTGAATTTATTGTTCAACAAATTGATTTTATTGCTTCAATTGGTACCAATTAACGAATCTGGAGGTTAATTAATTACAATGAAATCAAATTTGGTTAGTTAGATATGTTTTAATTATCATGTTTCTTGAGATTTGTTATCCTTTCATTTATTCGTAGGCTTTGGTGAATGTCTGTGAGTTGTTACTTATGCAACATAATTGGAAAATACACTGAACTATAAGTTTTGGATTTTGTTTGTTTGACTAACAAATCAATAAACTAGATTTGCAAACTAAAGTATAGTCTTTGAGAGATTAAATATTAGAGAGATAGTTTCCTATTTTACTCTACTATATACTAAAGCATAGTCTTTGCAAACTTGTTGGGTTATTGATGTGTTGAACTTCAGGTTTGTGAAGTTTAGTGAAATTTTAAGTTGTATATAGATGGTCATGAATTGTTAATTTGTACAATTATTTCTTATGTGTTTCTTATATAAGTTGTGCGGAATTTAATCTCAATATAATTTGATTATAGATTTAAGTGAACATTCCGTCGTCGCTTTCAATAGAGCTATCTTACATCTTTTTTTGCAATTTACTAGGATTACGTATGTGTACAAATTTAGTTTGCTATAATTTTCAAAATCGAGGTGATTTTAATCTTCAGTATCAACTTGATTTTAATTTTCAGTTTTAGCTTGGTATAATTTTCAGCATTAGCTTGATATTAATTTTCAGCTTTAACTTGCCCTAATTTTTTACTTCATTTTAATATAGGAGGATGAGAATTGATAAAAGTTGGATGACACTTACGAATCGAGCATGTAATAAAAATGAAAAAGGGATTGACACATCTTTAGATTTTGCATTTAAAAGATTAGGAAATGTGAAAATAATTCGTTGTCCATGTACTAACTGTTACAATGTTAGACTAAAAAGCCGAACAGAAATAAAGTATGACTTATTACGTAATGCGATTCTTTTGAGTTACACTAAATGGCATCATCGTGGTGAATTATCAGATGATCAAATAGTGAAAGTAATGCGGATGATGCCAATACTCCTATAGATGAGAGATGCAAAAATATGGAAACAATGGTTGAGGACTTATTTGTGAATGAAGGAAAGTTCACAATTGATGACATAGATGATAGAGAGTATACTAATCCTGAAGAACCTATTCCTGAAGCTCAAAATTACTATCGATTATTAGAAGATTGTAAACAAGATATATATCCGGGTTGCAAACGATATTCCAAATTATCCTTTTTAGTATATTTGTTGAATCTCAAATGTCTCAATGGTTGGACTGATAAGTCAGTTACAATGTTATTAGAGTTTTTGATCGACTTACTACCGGATGGTGCAAGAGGCAAGAAAGATAATTAAAGATTTATGTCACGCCCCGAGTTTTGAAAAACAGGCTAATTTTTTTTTTTTTTTTTTTTGAAATCAGAGTTTAAATCATTTCAGGCGTGAATAGATCGCCATATGTATAGTAAATTTTCTGTCCAATTGGACAGACCCTTTCCTATAGATGCACGGCTAAGCACTTACAGTCAATACCAGAGTAGTCTAAACTACGCATATATTATTAGTCATTTTACAATATTTTAAAACATAATGCGGAAGATAAAATATACTGGTGACATAAGGATCGATACTATCACAACAGCCTCACCAACGTGTTCCGACATCCCAACACCCGAACGACCTAAAAATTAGTCACCCAGGGGGTGTGAGATATATCAACAGTGTATCCCAGTGGGCACGACGAGCCGAGAAATAGCTAATCGTACCTACTGGATATAATAATCTGCGGATAGTAATTAGATCCATAGGTAAAGCTGAATAATCCATAAAAGACTAAAGATAAGTCAAAGATATAACTGAACAAATATGGGTACAGAATGAATTGATCAGTAAAACATGCTAGAACACAGAAATATAACTATGCATCAATAATGAAAGCAAGTACCCAACCGATGCCACTATTGGTCACGAGGACCTCAGGCGAAGATATCAAAGCAGAACCAACCACAACCATACTGGATTCCACCTAAACGAGCTGAACAGCAACCCCGTACTATTGATATAGCCGAGAGGATTCTCGTACCTAACGGTACAGCCGAGAGTTTCCTCATATCGGTACAGCCGAGGGACTCCCCGTACCCAGTGATACAGCAAGGGGGGATAGCTCACGGGTCAACCAGACCCTTTACCGGCAAAGAACGCAATGTGGGGGATCAATCCCACAGCGTACGAGAGTGAACAGCAGGTGCACAACCATCATAATGCTAATGCTCAAGCTCACGGTCCACAGACCGGGTAATCGGCAACATGCCGAAAATCCCCAAAGGGATGCAGATGTCTGTATATCAATCATGGTCAATCATGCATATCTGGAATATAAGTACAAGAATAACTCGACACAAAAGCAGTGTATCAATCAACAGGCATGATAAGACCAAGTAAGACTACTGTACTGAGATATATAAATCTGATGAGCATGTATACAGGATATGTCCAAGGATATCAATGTCTATCATGTAAGAATATAAGGCATATAGGCAAAATCATCAGTGCTAAATCAAGAACAGGTGTCCGACTGGACTAAAACAATCAGAGGGCCGAAAAGATAAAGCCCGGACCGAAGATAAACCCACCTGTGTGTAGGCGGACCAATGACTCCAACAGAAGGCTCGTGGGCCGGAGTCAGACTGCAAGGACCTGAACCACGAATACTAATCAGGGACGGACTCACACATTCCCCAAACCACAGACTCACGCTATACAGATAGTTTAAACAGGGAACTCCCCTAACCTTTTCCAAATTGCATGTTATATATATATATATATATATAAACTCACTAATTAAGCCACTTTGCTAAAATCGATGCTCGATCGGAGCCATAATTACTTCACACTTCCGGAAAGGCCGATTTGGCACCGGAAGCCACCGACTTGAAACGAGAGCTACTGGACCAGCCAGGACAGCGTCGGGAATAACCAGAGATAGGTAACAGGATCTACTAATCATTTTAGTACATCGAAGTACGCGAAACTCGCGTCGGAAGCCGTTAAATCGACGATTTCGTCGATTTACGGTTCGTTAACCGATTCCCGCTTAACGAAGACCAACAGACCTCTAACAAGAAGCTTAGAGGTCATGTACACACTACCCGAGACAGCCCATGAAGTCATATTTGCAATCGAGTCCCTATGGTTCTCTAAATTTGCATAAATACACCTAATTAACTACTGTTTCGACTCGATCTCCCAATCCGGGATGTTTTAGACTATGCCGTAAATTACAGTAGCTCGATCTCGACGCAAGCTAACCCGTGCTCACTGGTTTGAGTGGACACAAAGCCCGAAAACACAATCGGGTCCATGATTAGATAGTTTACAATAGCTTGGTTTACCACACTAACCTAATTACTTGATCAACTCAATATAAAGCATGAACATCATGTTTAATAGGGTCTACAGAGTCTAGGGCTTACCTCAGGTGCGACGCAGACCGGCCGAAAAGATCGCCGGAGCAAGGTGGTTGAGGCTACAATCTTGCTAGAGCTCGGATTGGCCGAGCCTTGCTCAACTCGTGTTCAAGCTGCAACCAAGGGAAAGCAGCAGTTGGAGGAGGTTCACAGAGGTGGTCAGATCACCACCAGACCCAACTCCGGCAGCCCCGTACGGCAGTTGGCCGGAGTTGTGCTTCACGGCCACCTAAAGAGCCTTAAGGAAGAACTCTGTTTCTTCACGTTAGGGTCCACATGCAAATACATGGGAAGCTTATAAATGACCCATAGAGCATACCTGGGTGGTCGGCCGGCGGTTAGAGGCGACGGCGGCGGCTGGAGACGAGACTCGGCCGAGCTTAGGCCTCTAATGGCGGATCTTCAACCGTGGCTCTTGAGTCCTAACAACTTGCACAAACCCACTCACCTCGATGTCATGGAGCTTGCTGAGGTGATGGCCGGCGACTTGGGTGAGCGGCGGCGCCGGACGGCAAGGATCGGTCGAGGAAGAAGATGACCCGATTTTAGGGTTTCTTCGAACAGACTTGATCCTCAACCGATCTTCATCAAACTTTAGGAGGATGTTGCAGTCACCAATAAAATCAAATCCAACAGTCTTGATCTCGAATCAACCGGTCGGATGAAGACGGCGCCCAAGATCGGCCAAAAATAGACTCCCGGCAAGAAGTCGCTCCTGCCGGCAAACGAGACGACGGCGATGGCTCAAACTTCACAGGTAAGGTCTCCTTGATGTGAGAAAAACTTTGATGGGGTCCAAGGGCCAATTAAAACAAAAAGCTTCCAAGATCTTACCTTGCCGGAAAAACCCAAGGAAGAAGATGACCCCGCGGCGGTGCACGTCGGAGCTCGGTGGCGGGAACCCTATGGCTCGATGTCTGCAACCCAGGGGAACTCCCAGATTAAGTTTGGATCAACTTGGACCTTCCCAAACACCTCCCTCACCAACAACCGAAGAGGATGCCTTCTTTAATGGTTATCTTGGTCCTCTCCGGCGATGGAAGGACGGCGGCCCGCGGCGTGACGCCCATGAAGAGAGCAGAGGGAGATGAGAGGTCTGTGGGCGCGGCTGGGTGCTTAGGGTTTTGGGTTGCTAGGGTTACAAAGAGGGCCCTAATACTACTATATATACACAAATGCAACAAAATGCATTTTCTCCCTCTATTCACAATATTTTGTGCTGGGTCCTTCATAGAATATTTATTTCACACTCTGGTCCTTGTCCATGAAGCGGCACAGTAATCGGAGCATAAAATATAGGGGTTCGTGTTCAAGATACGGCATTTTTCACTATTTTTCATATTTTTCGAGGCATTCGAGTCGCCAAACGGAAAAACGGACTTCACCACGACGTCCGGCTCGACAAAACCTATCAGGTAGCGATTTTGGTCTGTCGCATTCAATCCCCTATAAATTTTAAAATCCATAAAATACTATAAATTATACAGTTCGACACGCTTTTCGAGGCTCTAGGGTCGTCAAATGTAGATTCCGTCTGTGCTATTGCGCTCGGATCGATGGAACCGTTAAAATCGACTATTTGGATCATCGAAATCGGATTCCGAACAATCGATTGGGTCAACGTTGGCCGGAAAACAATTAACTTATAGGGTCACTATTCACTTAAGTCGTCCACTGCACAACTGTACAAATTAATACAGACGTCGAAAAAACCACTGTAATGAACTTGAGCTCGATCTTATTATATAATTCGCCTTTAAAATATCTCGATTATTACAATTTAGGATTGGATTATGTGAAGATTGATGCTTGCAAGAATGATTGTGTGCTCTTTTCGAAGAAATTTGCAAATAATCATACATGCCCTATATGTGGTGAGTCTAGGTGGATCTCGAGTAACAGAGAGGAAGAAGTAGACTCAAGAAAGCAAAAATAAATTCCTCAAAAGGTTTTGCGTTACTTTCCAATTACATCGAGATTACAAAAATTATACATGAATAAAGAGATGACCAGTAATATGATGTGGCATAGTGATGCAAGGCAAAACGATTGAATTTTACGGCATCCTGCTGATTCATTGGCTTGGAAGCATTTAGATCGCAATTTTCCTGAGTTTGCCGTAGAGCCACGTAATATAAGATTGGGCTTAGCAAGTGATGGATTTAACCCCTTCGGAAATATGAGCATCACACACAGTGTTTGGCCTATTATTCTAGTTCCATACAATTTGCCTCCATGGTTGTGCATAAAAAGTGATTATTTTATAATATCACTACTTATTCCTGGCCCAAGAGCTCCCGGTAATGATATTGACGTATATTTGGAGCCTTTAATTGATGAGTTGAATGATTTGTGGAAAGAAGGGATTAGAACATATGATGCGTCCAAAAAAGAAAATTTTACTATGCATGCCGCTCTTCTTTGGACTATAAATGATTTTTCAGTATACGCCAATTTATCTGGTTGGAGTAAGAAAGGAGGTCTAGCATGTCCTTGTTGCAGCAAGGATACAGATTCGATGAGATTGAAGTACGAAAAAAAGTTTTGTTATATAGGTCATCGTCGTTTCTTGCCACTTAATCATAAATGGCGTAATGACAAAAAATTATTTGATGGAACAAAGGAGAATCGTCTTGCACCTAAGACTTTATCCGGTGATGAAGTGCTAGAGCAATTGAGTCAAATGAAGCAAATAACTTTTGGAAAAGTATATAAAAAAAGGAAACGTTCTCAACTACAAATGTGCTATTTAAATTGGCGAAAATATAGCATTTTTTTTAACTTGCCGTATTGGCATACCTTGTTGATACGACACAATGTGGACGTTATGCACGTTGACAAAAATATTGGTGATAATGTAGTTGGCACACTTATGAATACAGATGGAAAATCCAAAGATACTCTAAATGCACGAAAGGATTTGATGTCGATGGGTTTAAGAAAGGAGCATCACTTGATATCAATGGAGGGGGAAGGTGATGGCCATACAAAATGAAATTGAAACAGTTGCTAGCAGCAAAATATATAAAATGCCTAGTGCTTATTACACATTTTCCAAAAATGTGAGGCAATTATTTTGCCAATTTCTAATGAATTTAAAACTTCCAGATGGATTTTCATCAAACATTTCTAGATGTGTCAATAAACAAGAATGTAAGCTTCAAAACTTGAAGAGTCATGACATTCATTGTTTATTACATCGGTACCTCCCATTAGCAATTCGTGGATTATTAAGGAAAGATGTTTCTAATGCCTTAATCGAGCTTAGTGCCTATTTTAGATAATTATGCTCCAAATCATTGAGAGTGAGTGATTTGGAGCAACTTAAAAATTCAGTTGTATTGATTTTGTGCAAACTTGAGATAATATTTCCGCCTGCATTCTTTGATATTATAGTTCACCTATCAGTTTATCTCGCAACTGTAGCGAAAATTGCTGGCCCTGTCCAATATAGATGGATGTACCCCTTTGAAAGGTATATTTTTAATTTTTTATATTTTTTATAAGAATGTGATATTAATATAACCATATTGAATAGGTACATGCGCACGCTCAAATCATATGTTCGTAATAAGGCTCGTTCAGAAGGATCTATAGCAGAAGGAATAATTGCACAAGAATGTGTAACCTTTTGTTCCAAATACTTGTATGACACTAAGACATGATTGAATCGTGTCGGGAAAAATTATGAGGGTGATCTGACAGAAAATAACTCCAGCTTGATAATTTTTTTCCAACGTGGTTCCCCTCTAAGTAATTCCAAAATTGAGCAACTAACTATTTCTGATTGGAAGCGGGCAACTATATTTGTTTCAAAAAATTGTGAAGAAGTTTTACCTTATATTAGGTAAGGATTTAAATTCATTAGTTGTTCTAATTTGGGTGATTTTCTTTTTTTACTTTTTAATATCAACTTGATAATTTAATGCGTAGGGAACATATTGAAGAAGTTCGTAAAAAATACAATAGTGATATAGAGCGGCGGCACGAAAAATAATTTTTAGCTTGGTTTCAAGCTAAAATAGCGGAGATGTTCGATAACCAAGATAAAACAGTATCACAAGAGCTATTACATCTAGCCCGAGGTCCAAATAAGCGAGTGAATAAATATTCTGGATATTTAATTAATGGTTTCAGATTTCATACAAAAGAGCATGAGAAATTTTTGAAGACACAAAATTATGGAGTATTTGTTCAGGGAGATGATGGTCTAATCAGCAAGGAATACTATAGGCAAATTTTAGATATCATTGAACTGCAATACCAAGGATCAAAAAATGTTGCTTTATTTAAATATCATCGGTGGGATGTGTACAACTGCGGTCGGGGATATAAGGAGGACGAAAATGACTTTTTCTTAGTTAATGTTAATCGTGAATTGTCCACTAATACAACTGATCCATATATATTGGCTTCACAAGCTCAACATGTGACGCCCCACTTCCCAGGGGGTCACCCATCCTAAAACTACTCTAGCTCTAGCACGCTTAACTCTTATAACTTCTTGGATCTTGCTACCATCCAAAATGCTATAGCCGGGTTAAGAGATTTAGTCCTATTGTATTATTTATATATAGGACTAATTGTAGTAATCCGAATTATTTCATTTTTAATAAATAGATTAAATGTGAAATTCGAGTTGATTAGGATTTTAAAAGATTTATTTTGACCCAATTGGACATTTGCCAGAGTGTTCGTTGCACGAACTACGAGGCAAAAAGGCTAACTTTTAATCTGGACATGATCTTGCAGATCCGGTTTGACCGTTGTGATCGTCTCGTCGAACCGAGCGATTTTTATATTCAGCACTTTTCGATCCGACGGTCGGATCTTCCAGAAATCAAAGAAGAAGAAAGCGGATTTCGCGACTAATAGGGAACAGTGGTCTGTACAGTATGACTTAAGTCATTACTGTAGAGGAATAGTAACCCTTGATTTTTATCCCCTCTTGAATCAACATTGGCCAATTTACTATCCGGACCCCTAATTTAGCGGAATAAGTAGTTAAACCTAACTATTTTCGACATTCCGGACGTAATGGCGCAGACGAAAATTTCGTTTGACAACTCTGGAATTTCGAAAAACATGAAAACTGTAAAATTGGACAGTTTTTATGGACCCAAAATTCATTTGGACACCAAGTCGAAAAATAAAAATTGCTACTTTGTAGATTTCGACGTGCCGGACGCAATGGCGAAATCCGTTTTTCGTTTCGATAAACGAAACTTCTCGAAAAGCGTAAAACAAGAAGAAAAATGGCATTTTTACAGAAAAACCCCTATATTTTAAGTATTTCAAATTATGCCATTTATTTGAGGAAGGACTTAAGTGTGAAGTTGAAACACTGGTTTTGGACTAAACTCTAAATAGCTGTGGTGGGAAGGGGATTTATGCAAAAAAATGCATTACATGCATTATATGCATGCATGCAACCGAGGAGACTCTTCGGTTTAACTCAAAAATGCATTACATGCATTATATGCATGCATGCAACCGAGGAGACTCTTCGGTTTAACTCACACACTCAGAGCCTCTCTTGAACTCCCCCTTCTCAACCGACGCTTCACCACCTTCACCAAGCGTCGCCCCACCGAGCTCCGCCGTCCCGTCGCCGGAAAAGAACCCAAGAAGGTGAAAAAGCCACCTTAACTCTCGGTTTGATGGTGTGAGAGGCAATAAGGTGGGGTTTGGGTTGGTCCAAAGGGAATCTGAGAGCGCCTCGGAGTGGCCAAGAGAGCACTAAGGCCTTCCCGACGAGTTTCTCCGCCGCGCGCCGCCGGAGCTACCCTCTCCTTCTTCCTTTTCTACGGCAAGGTGAGAGGTTAGAACTTGTTGTTTCTTTTGGGCCATGGACCCTTGTAGAGTGTTCCTGAGGTTGTGTGGGCTCTCTCAGTGTAGTCCGAGCCATCGCCGCGCCTCTGGTTGCCGGCGGGAAGATCTTATTGCCGGAAATTATCGCTTTCCGACGAACTCGGTCTCCGCTTGTTCCAACCGTTGAAACCTCGATCAAAACCATTGTATTTGTTCTTCTTGGTGACTGCAAGGTTTCCCCGAGGTTTTGCGTTGATCGGTGGAGAATCCAGGTCGCAAGACCAAGCCCTAGAATTGGCCATGTTTGCACTTCGGCCAAAACTTGCAGTCCGGCGCCGCCGCAGCCCCGCGCCGCCGGCCATCTACCCAGCAAGCACCAGGGGACCAAGTGGACCACCTTGGTCCATCTTGCGCCGGCCCAGGTCTCGCCGGCCGGATGTTGCCATTAATGGTGGCCGGAAAACACCAAATTTGGAGAATTTGATCTCCGGCGATCGCCGGAGCTCCGTCAATCGGGTGAGCGGCCCAGGTATGTTCCTTAGACCTCTATGAAGCTTCCTATAGGATTGCATGCAGAACCTAACGTGAGATTCTTCTTCTCTGGGATTGCACTCTTGGTGTGGCCGAGCCTTCACCGCCGGCCTCCGCCGCCGCCTCCGGTCGCCGGAGGGACACCCAGGTAACTTCCAAAACCTTGTATGCTTCTTCTCCTCCATCTTAGAAGCCCTCTAGTTGCCCTTGTGCTGAGAATAAACTCAGGTTTTACTTAGTTTAGGTTTATGAAGTAGTGCATATCTAGTGTTCGATGAAATGTTCCAAAGAAGAAAAATTCAGAATTTGGCTTCAAGTTTAATATGAAAGATGTCACACACACTCCCCTGAGCTTGATGCTCACTTCAGACCCAATGTTAGCTGTGTGGATTGGTGTGTGGGGCATGGTGGAAGTGTTAGAGAGCGAGGAACTCGGATCTAGTTGATCCATCGATTTTGGACTAGAACTAGGGTGAGCCCTAGGGTATTGGCACTGTCCAGAGTCACTTCCATATGCAAAGTTCGTCTGTTTGACGATCGGATTAAAAGATGTAGAGAAATCAACCTTTTTAAGTAATATTGGAACAAAACTAAGTTCCGGGCTGTTAGCGAAGCCGCGACAGTGTGCCCTAGGCTAATTTGGGGTCGCTGGACGCGATGCTCGCGTTAGATTTGGTGTTTGAAGCCTCAAAGAAACAAAAATGCAATTTGTCTATGTTAGAGAAGAATTTTATGGGCCAAAGTTTTCCTCGGGTCTCGTGCTGCTCCCAAATGGTGAGCACGAACTTTGTCATGTCATAACGGACACACTGAAACTTACGGCGCTGTCATCAGACTTCTGGGTTGAAAGAACGAGCGAAAACAGCGCTCAAATGACGCTAAAAATGGAAATTCTAGAAACCCTAGGGGTCTAAATGCAATTTTGGCACTGCATACAGTTTAGAGCAGTATATAAATGGTTCCTAAGCTTTTCGTTAGGATTCCAACGGCTCCCGTTGAGCGGAAATCGGATAATGATCCGGAAATCGGCGAAATCGTCGATTTAGCGGTATCCGGGTGGCAATCGCGTAATTTGAGAAATTACGGCGGTTTCACCAAGCCGACTGTTGAGTCCCAGTAGAATCTGGTTGAGCCAGCGGCTAAGCTTTAAAGCCTGAATCTCCCGAAAATCCAAAAGGTATTCCCGGGAGGGGCAATTTGGTAATTTTACCAAAGATAGGATATAAGGTTTAAATTGGCCCAAGTATTGTCATCAGACATGGATGTCTAAGTCATTAAAAAGACCACGTTAGCGACAAGAGTATAAAAATAATGTTCGGGATAGGAGTGTTTAAGTAGTTTCCTAATCATCATCTTGATTTAGGTTAGCACAGTCTACAATCGTCCAGTTGGAGTCGAAGGTTCGCCTGCGCATTGACAGGTGGGTTATCTTCGGTCCGGGCTTTATCAGTTCGGTCCTCGGTGTACGGTATTGGTTGGACTCCTATTTTTGGTAACTTAGTTTTTTGAGCCTGTCTGCCTTTGGTTGCAATATATATTACTGTTAGTTGCTTTGACTGATTGGCCATTTCGTAGTTGCACCCCTATGCTTGATTATTATATTGATCTTTTAGTGCTTGGGCCTGCTTTCCCTTTGATGCAGTTGTTTGCTACATTATGCTTGCTTTATACCTGATTATGATCTTCTTTAGTGATCTTTACCATATCTGCTGATTAGTTGTTTCCAGTGGTTATATTATTGCTCTACATATTGCCATGCCTGTATGGTCATCTGATTGGTGAGCCTGCTTGTCCTGTCGATCAAATGATACACTGCTGAACACATAGATTTAATTAACTGATGTTTTACCGAGCTTCGTAGGGTCGCCTGAGTCTGTTCTTGTTTGATAGGACAAAGGCATTGCTCTGCGGGGTTTGGACCTAAAACCACCGAACTTCGTAGTGTCGCCTGAGTCTGTTCTTGTTTGATAGGATGAGGGCAACGCTCTTCGAGGTTTGGATTTTTCAAAATAGTTTTCTTAAAAAAAATATGTGTTTAGTTTTGTATCATTTGGTTGGTCTGCATGATTGAGTTGAGTTTTTCTGTTGAGCTTATGTTGAGTTGAGATTTGCCTTGATCCTGCATGAGAGTTGAGATTCAGTTGATTTTGCACTTGCATCCCAGTGGGGATTTCCCGGCTTGTTGCCGATTACCCGGTCAGTGGACCGTGAGCTTGAGCATTTGCATTTGATCGCCCGCACCGTTGTACTTCACGAACATCAGCGGATTTGCTACCCGCAGCGATGTTCTTTACCGGTAAAGTGGTTAGCAGTTGCGACCCGTGACCCTAGTTTGGGGAATGTCAACCAGGTGGTGCCAGGTGGGCAGCCTTGCCTGAGGTCTTGTAGTTGCGACCCGTGACCCTAGTTTGGGGAATGTCAACCAGGTGGTGCCAGGTGGGCAGCCTTGCCTGAGGTCTTGTGAAGGCCAATATGGTAGCTTGTGATTGGGTCTTTGTGTTTTCATTTATTTGATGCATGTGTTGTTAAGTTACTTTAACATGCTTCCTTGATTCTTTGATCTGGCTTCTAGTTATCTACCTGTATATGATTCTATGTGATACCTTTGATTATAGTTTCATTGTTATATTGCTGATAGTCCTAACTCCTTGATGCCTTGATTATAGTTCCTTAATTCTGATTGTCCTGTTTTAAATTTCTGCTAAAATTATCTCCTATGCTTGTACCCAGATTATGAGTTTTGTTTCCTTTACAGCACCAGTTATATATATCTGCTTTACCCTAACCCATGATCTATTACTATCCTCTAGTATTGTATACCAGTAGGTACGATCTGCTATTTCTCGGCTCGTCGTGCCCACTGGGATACACTCCGGTGTGTCTCACACCCTCGGGTGACTGTTTTTCAGGTCGCGCGGGTGCTGAGATGTTGGGACGGATTGGTGAGGTATCGAGATAGGTGATCGACCCTGCACAGCCGCATAATTCGTTTTATTAGTATAAATAGAAGTTCATATTTTTAAAGAAAAAAAGAATGCAATGTAAGTTATTTTGAAGTTTTAAATTGTAATAAGCTTAATAGTTGTTGTAGTTTAGTTTGTACTCTGATGTTGCTTGCCAAGCTAGCCGTGCATATATAGAAAAGGCTCAATCCCCAGTGGAATTGGGACTCTTCTATATATGTGGCGGTCTGTTGCGCCCTGGCTGGTTTTGAAACTCTGATTTAAAAAAAAAAAAAAAATTAGACGCTGATTTTTAAACTCGGGGCGTGACACTAATCCAAATTCCGGGAGTGTCACATTCTTCCTCCCTTTAAGCCCTGACGTCCACGTCAGGCTCAAGCACACTCACAAGCACCAGGCGATGTGAGACTCATCTCGCTAGCCTTAGCCGACCTTGTGGGGAGCTGCACTCCACCCACAACGGTCATTAGCCGGGGAGCCTCGCTCTACCCGCTATATAGCTTTGGCTCAACCGAGACTCTTCTCGCATTTCCGGCTGGTGAATGACTCTGATACCAACTTCTCTAATCTGTCACGCCCCGGGGGCGAAACAGCGCCCCGGGCTCGCCAACAGATCTGCCGCCCCTACGGGAAGCCCCGTAGAGACGTAGCGACTAACCTGCAAATAAACATCTAAACTAGCAGATATCAGAGCTGAATAAAAAAAACTGAAGTAAAAGACATAAAATAAAACTATCTCTCAAGTAAAAAAAAAAAAAAAAATACAATACAACCTCACAACAAAAATACAAGAGTCTCTCAAATAACAAGAAATAAAAGGTACAACTCGATACCTCACTACATAAATCTCTCGACATGACACACTCCAAAATAAAGCAGGGGTACATCTAAACACACACGCTGAAGAAGACGGGAAGGGATCTATCTCGCGACTCCCTTACCTCGGTCTGAAGGAGCTGGATCAGCAACAGGAACAGCAGGAACCGGAGCAGAAGTCTCTGGGGAAAAGACACCACGACGGGTGTGAGAACTACATCCCACAGTGGGTGCCGCCAACAAGCCCAACTGTCACGCCCCGGGGTCAGAACTGTACCCCGGGCTCGCCAACAGATCCGCCGCCCCTACAGGAAGCCCCGTAGAGACGTAGCGTCTAACCTGCAAGTAAGTATCTAAACTAACAGATATCAGAGCTGTATAAGTAAAACTAACAGTAACAAGAAGTAAATCTGTCCCACAATAATATACATAAAGTCCTCACACAAATACAGGAGTCTCTCAAAAGAAAATAGAAGAGTACAACTCGATACCTCACTACAAAATCTCTCACACTAAAAGACACAACCAAAAGTACATCGGGTACCTCTACCTCTCACTGCTGCTGAAAGGGAAAAAGATCTACCTCGCGATTCCCTTACCTCGGTCTGTAGGAGCTGGATCAGCAACGGGCACCGCAGGAACTGGAGCTGGAGTCCCTGGGGAAAAGACACCACGACGGGTGTGAGAACTACCTCCCACAGTAGTTCTCAGTGGGTGCCGCCAACAAGCCCGACGGCCTGCCCACTAAGTCTACAAGAGGCATAAAGTAACAAAAGAAAAAAATGTAGCATAGAAAAGCTAGAAAGTAAGACATCTACTGCTACTATGCCTCTATCCAAATGCTCAAGGAAAAAGGACCGAAGACCAATATGTCTCTACTGATGCTCGACTCAAGTCACCCAATCCAAACTGACTGCCCAAAGGGTCCAGTCAAACCTGCGCCTACCTACTGCTGTAGGTATGTCCGTAGCTGCCAAAACTGGCTCAGCCAGAGGGACGATGTCCATGACTGCCAAAACTGGCTCAGCCAGAGGGACACCAACATCGACAAGCCGCAATAGAAGTAGCAAGCCCAACTCCGGAGTGGCACTCGTGGGTAGCGACCCCACCGAGCAAGGTATCTGCGCATCTCTGTCGATCTAAGTATGGCTCCTGCAGGCTATGATCCAATCACTGTCTCACTCGCTAACTAAGAATCCACACTATCCCAACGATCAACTCCCAAAGATCCCAGTCCCACATGTCACTATCTCAAATGATGAACAAACTATAGACTGCTGCCAACTCTACTCGGTCCCCAGACACGAGTACAATGCATCCAAAGCTACTAAACCTCCCAACCCACAACTCAGGGGAAAACCACTATGTCCAAGATGACAAAAGTAACAATGACATGGGAGAACTACAGCAAAGGCATAAATCCAATAGTAGCCGTCTGAGGATGACATACAATGCATAATAGATGTGCTAAGTCAGGTTTTTCTTCAATTTGTGGTTCATATGATGCAAGAGTTCCAAAAAGATCATCAATTTTAGCAATTATTAACTGTGGTTACCAACATATAATTTGCACAGATTTATTAGCTCACATACTAACATGCATACATTTATAGTTGCAGAATTAGAGTGCAGTCCATAGAAATTGAAAGCAGAATCACCCACCTGAACACGCTAACTGTCCGGGACGGTACAGATAAACAGTCCAGGAATCGACAATTTCCCAGATCCACAGAGCCAGGAGCACAGAAAAAGTGCTCTTACAGTCCTGGGTACAACAACAACGCACAATTACAACCAATTAACACATAACAATCACATTCCAAAAATCTGCATACACAGTTACTGTTCACACGCGAATTTCACCTGAAAATAAATTTCCCAAAATTCCAATAAAAATATCACGACGATCCTCGCGAAGAGTAGATGTCGATAGGCTCTTGAATCGTCGAAATCCGATATCCAGAAGTGAAGATAAAATTCCGCGAAGCCGCTGCTGTCAAGATTCCAAACTGTAGCAAAGGGGCGTAAAAATGTACCCCAAACCCTCAAAAAAACTCATTTCTGGGAAGAATGATCAACACGGAAAACGTAGATATACCTCTTGTGCAACCGCTGGCGAAGAAATCGTCCAAAAATGTGGTCGGGGTAGCTCTGCAGGTCTCCCAGAAGAAAATGCGACGGTAGTGGGCCTCAAACTGTAAAACGTCGCTCCGCACTACGAGGTAAGAAACACAGTCGTCACGGCTTCCAGATTTTCTGAAATTTCTCCAGGGGTTAGCTAAGAGGGAGAGGAAGATTTTTCATAAAGGGATCAAGAGCTGGTTCTCACGGGAAAAGAGTGAAAAAGCCAGCCCAAGGTGACCTATATATAGGCCTCAAAGAAAAAGCCCAAAAAAAATCAAGTCAATGGGCTCGGGCCCAAACTTTCGGGCGCCCGAAAGATTTCGGGCGCGCACAGTGCGGCCCGGCCCAATACACGCCGTCGGACGGGATCCACGATCCGTCCGACCCGCCTCGGAGCCCGCCACGTGTCGCCCGAACAGCGAACACCGAAGCGGGCCACTCACCGCCCGCCACGTGTCCGCTCCCCGGGCACAGTAAGGCGGCGGCGCCCGCCAATGAGCGGGCGCCACGTGTTCGCCCGGTTGACCCGCTGCCCGGCCGGCAGCGCGACGTGGGTCGCACGTGGGCACGCGCCCCGAGGCACCTACCGCGCGTCCGGTGCACCGCGCACGTTGCACCCGCCAATCAGGTGATGACACGTGTCTCCTGCACCCGGTCCACGCCTACCCCAGCAATTCCGTGGACCGCGCCGCGTGCACCGACCAACCGGTGACTGCGACGTGTCCCCCGCCTGGTCCATGCACCGCCGCGCTCCACCCGGTAGACCGCGCGCCCTGGGCCCGCCAATCAGGCGGTGCCACGTGTCCATGCGCCGGGTCTGTGCACCCCGCCGCGCTGCTCTGTGGACCGCGCATCGCAGACCGGCCAATCAGAGCCTGCCACGTGGCATCCCGGCGGTCTACGGCCCCTCCCATGCACCATTTTCCACTAAAAACTTCCGGGTGTCCGTTTTTGGGCATCCGGACTCCAAATTAAGCAAATAAATAGTCGTTTTCAAGCGTTTTTCCGTACTGAATCCATCTACGACCTCTGTTTGGTCTAAATCTTTCCAGAAATTTCGGCAACCCAGCCGAAGGCCAGTAGAGTAAATAAAAACACACAGAGTCCATCAGTAGCACCCACTTGATGCACTGTGGGCCAGGTACACCAATACTAGGTGTTCTAACAGTGGATCCATCGGAAAAACACTGCATGAGAGCTAGGGCCACTACATCCTCCCCCACTAAAAGAAAGTTTCGTCCTCGAAACGAAACAGAGCAAAAACGAGCGTACCTCAGCCAGAAGTCTTGAACAGAAAAGGGTAGGCATCTCGCATCGCCGTCTCAAGCTCCCAGGTAGCCTCTCGCTCCTCATAGTTGCTCCACAGAATCTTCACATAAGGTATTTCCCGGTTGCGCAATTCCCTCACCTCTCGAGCCAGAATCCGCAACGGGCGCTCCTCGTAAACCAAGTCCTCGCCAATATCCAAGGATGCGAAGTCAATGACATGAGACGGATCGAACACGTATCTCCTCAAGGCCGAAACATGGAAGACATCATGAACACCAGCCAAACGGGGAGGTAAAGCAACTCTATAAGCCACAGGGCCTACCCTCTCAAGCACCTCAAAGGGTCCAATGAAGCGGGGACTAAGCTTCCCACGCACTCCAAACCTCCGGACCCCCTTCGAGGGCGAGACCTTTAAGAAGACATGATCACCAACCTGGAACTCAAGGTCTCGCCGCCGAACATCTGCATAACTCTTCTGGCGACTCTGGGCCGTCTCCAAGTGCCGACGAATAACACGGACTTTCTCTTCCGCCTCCAGCAGTAAATCTGGCCCCAGCGTCCTCCTCTCACCCACATCACTCCAGTATAGGGGCGACCGACACTTGCGTCCGTACAACG
Organism: Tillandsia fasciculata; assembly: GCA_029168755.2. Taxonomy (NCBI): domain Eukaryota; kingdom Viridiplantae; phylum Streptophyta; class Magnoliopsida; order Poales; family Bromeliaceae; genus Tillandsia; species Tillandsia fasciculata. Next base: position 23,272,162 of record CM054935.1, read on the forward strand.
CCTCAAACGGAGCCATCTGAATGCTCGCTTGAAAGCTGTTGTTGTACGCGAACTCAACCAGGGGTACTCCAAAATCCATAACACACGCTCGCAACATATCCTCAAGCGTCTGAATGGTGCGCTCTGACTGACCGTCTGTCTGTGGGTGGAATGCCGTGCTAAAACTAAGCCGAGTACCCATGGCTGACTGTAAGCTCCCCCAAAACCGTGACACAAATCTCGGGTCTCGATCTGAAACAATGGACGCTGGTACTCCGTGCAGTCTCACGATCTCATCCAAATAAAGCTGTGCCAAGCGCTCCAAGGACCAAGTCATCTGCACAGGCAGGAAATGAGCTGACTTGGTAAGTCTATCAACAATCACCCAGACTGCATCGGCTCCACTCTGCGATCTCGGTAGCCCAGTCATGAAATCCATGGTGATGTGGTCCCACTTCCATTCGGGGATTGGAAGGCTCTGCAGCTTGCCAGCAGGAACATGATGCTCTGCCTTCACTTGCTGGCAAGTTAAACACTGAGCAACAAACCTTCCAATATCCCGCTTCATCCCTGACCACCAAAAGTGTGCCTTAAGGTCCTTATACATCTTAGTACCTCCAGGATGGATGGTATAAGGTGTATAATGGGCCTCTCTCAAAATCTGATCTCTAATCTCCAAATCTGATGGCACACAAACTCGGTCCCTGTACCGTAGTACTCCCGAGCTGTCCACTGAAAAATCCCCTCTCTCATCTACCTGAATCTGAGCCCTGATCCTCTCCAAGTGGGGGTCCTCACTCTGCGTCTCCCTGATCCTGTCCAGCAGAGTGGGCTGCAAGACCATAGTCATAAGCCTCGCAGAGACCCCAGGGGATACTACCTCAATCTGAAGTCGCCTCATCTGCTCTATCAGCTGTGCCTGCTGGGTAATCATCAAACTCAAGCTATGCACCGACCTCCTGCTCAAAGCATCTGCCACCACATTGGCCTTGCCGGGGTGGTAAAGGATACTCAGATCGTAATCCTTTAACAACTCCAACCACCGGCGTTGCCTAAGGTTCAGCTCCTTTTGGGTGAACAGATACTTTAAGCTCTTATGATCCGTATAAATCTCACAATGCTCGCCATAGAGGTAATGCCGCCACAGCTTCAGTGCAAAAACAACAGCTGCAAGCTCCAAGTCATGTGTAGGGTAATTCTTCTCATAGTCCTTTAATTGCCGTGAAGCATAGGCAATTACCCTACCATGCTGCATAAGAACACAACCCAGTCCACTGTGTGAGGCGTCACTGTAGATCACGAAACCCTCTCCCATAACCGGCAATGCAAGAACTGGTGCGGAGATCAACCTTCTCTTCAGTTCCTCGAAACTCTGCTGACATCGCTCGGTCCAAACAAACTTCGTCCCCTTCCTTGTCAAGCTGGTCAGGGGAGTAGAGAGCTTCGCAAAGCCCTCCACGAACCGACGATAATAACCGGCTAGGCCCAAGAAACTCCGTACCTCAGAAACCGTCGTCGGCCTCGGCCAATCCCGAACTGTGTCAATCTTCGTCGGGTCGACCGCTACTCCAGCAGCTGAAACAATGTGGCCCAAGAAAGCAACCTCCCGAAGCCAAAACTCGCATTTCTTTAGCTTGGCATACAGCTTTTTATCACGCAGAAGCTGCAGCACTACCCTCAGGTGCTCCTCGTGCTCCACATCGCTCCGGGAGTAAATCAGGATGTCATCAATGAACACAACCACGAATCGATCCAAGTACGGCTGAAAAACCCGGTTCATCAGATCCATGAATGCAGCTGGGGCATTGGTCAAGCCGAACGGCATAACCGTAAACTCATAATGTCCATACCGGGATCTGAACGCCGTCTTGGGAATGTCCTCGGCCCTCACCCTCAGCTGGTGGTAACCTGACTGGAGATCAATCTTCGAAAATACGGAGGCTCCCTGTAGCTGATCAAACAAGTCATCAATCCGTGGCAGAGGATACTTATTCCGGATGGTCACTTTGTTCAATTCCCGGTAGTCAACACATAAACGGAGTGTCCCATCCTTCTTCTTCACGAACAAAACAGGCGCTCCCCATGGCGAAACACTGGGCCGAATGAAGCCTCTGTCCAAAAGATCCTGTAACTGGGCCTTCAACTCTCTCAGCTCGGCAGGCGCCATCCTGTAAGGTGCCTTCGAGATTGGTGCGGTTCCGGGTACCACATCAATCACAAACTCAATCTCCCTCTCTGGCGGCATGGTCGACAGCTCTGGGGGAAACACATCGGGAAACTCGCGGACCACTGGAATATCCTCGAGTCCCCGCGCCGCCGAAGGCACCTCAACAATCGTCGCCAGAAACGCAGTGCATCCTCTACTCATCAACCGCCTGGCCCTCGCTGAAGAAATAGTCAAGGCGAACAAGGAGCTCTGACAGCCCTGGAAGACGAACACCTCCTGCCCCGGCTCACGAAGAGTAACAGTCCTATCGCGGCAATCAATGGTAACATAATATCTCGACAACCAATCCATACCCAGAACAACATCGAAATCCTGGAGCTGTCGTAAGACAAGCAAGTCGGCCGGCAGAATCCAGGATCCCAACTGAATGGGGCAATCTCTACAGCACTCCTCAACATGAAGAACATGACCCGGTATCTCAACCTCTAATGCAGATGATAAAGAAGCTACCGCTATACCATGCAAGGATGCGAATGATCTACTAATGAATGAATGAGAAGCACCGGTATCGAAAAGAGCCCGAGCACGGACTGATGAGATCAGAATAATACCTGCGACGACCTGCTCTGCTGCGAAAGCATCCTCAATCTGAGCGGCATATACACGACCGCTCGGTGCCGGGGGACGTCGCTCTGGCTGTCGAGAAGAAAAAGAAGCGAAATCTGGCCTGCTGTAGGCTGCAGAAGGTCCGGATGGCTGGTAAGGAACGGTCGGTGCTGATGCAGAAGAAGGAGCTGGATGACCGGCCCTGGGACATGCACTCGCAATATGGCCGGCCTGCCCGCAGCGAAAACATCGGCCCTGTCTCTGCGGGCACTGAGTCGGCGGATGGGGGCCTCCACAGATAATGCACCGATCCGAGCGCTGCTGGCGAGAAGTCTGCTGGGATGACTGCTGCTGTCGCGGTGGTCGACGCTGCTGCTGCTGCTGCTGTGTCTGCCGAGACGCTCCCGATCTCTGGCGTCCCTGGTGCCCCCGGCCCTGAGGATGGAAACGTGGAGGTCTCGGGGGTCCCTGCCTGCTAGACTGCCCCTCCTCCACAGAAGCCGGGCGCTTCGCCCCAGAAGTCGCTACAGGGGCCGGAGATACCTCATCCATCACGGCCTCTCCACACTCCACATATAAGGCCTGCTCCATCGAGGCCTCCACGGTCTGCAGTCTGCGGGAGCGGACGAACTGGTAGATGTCTCGACGAAGTCCTCTCTCAAACATGTAGACACGATGGCTCTCGTCTCTGGCCACATGAGGCACACATGCCAACAGCTGGTTGAATTCCGCTATGTACATGTGCACCGGTCTATCTCCCTGGCGGAGATTCTTCAACCGCTCCTCCAGCCGCTGTCGGACACTCTCCGGGAAGAAGGCTCCCAGCAACATGCTTCGGAACTCGGTCCAGGAAAGAAGCTGCGTTCCCGGTGGACCAGCGGGTCGCACACGCCGCCACCACGCCTCGGCGTTGCTCTCCAGAAAATGGGTAGCCAGAATAACCCGATACCTCTCATCCACAAATAAGCTCTCAAAGTGGCGCTCCAAGGTGGTAATCCAAGTCTCGGCTGCCCAAGGCTCAGCATCCATGCCCGAAAAGCGGGGCGGATCGAACCGCCGAAGTCTCATCAGCAAATCAACAACCTCCCGCTGCTCTGCCTCAGTCAACGCTCCCGTCGCCCCGGCCGGTGGCCTACTCGAAACCGGCTCAGCAGGAATCGCTGGCGCCGGCTGCACCACAGGGGGTGCCACAACAGGGGAAGAAGGCACCGGCGAAGCCTCAGGGGGTGCCACTGCCGGCTGTGCTCTCTGCTCCAATAAGAGCGTCAGCCGCGCCACCGCCTCCTCCTGGCGTCTAGCCGCCTCAGCCATCTGTGCCATCTGGGCACGGAGCTCCTGAATCTCAGCCTGAGGTCCTCGCCCCGAGTCCTCCTGCTCGGGCTCTGAGGACGAAGGCTGCGAACGCGTCACCATCGAACGTCGAGGAGGCATCCCCACCTGAGGGACAAAACAACCAATCAGAACCAGAAGCAACACTCGACCCAATCTAGCGAAAGTCGAAAGGCATGTCCCCCTTTCCGAAGCACTATGTTGTCTGCAGCCAACATAGTTGCTACAAAAGGAAGACATGTCTATCACTCGTCCCTAACCACTCGGGAGAGTTAGATACCCAATCAAGACTTTCGCTAAAAAAAATCTCGGCTCTCACGTGGGTCATCCTAGGGTTTAAACATAAGCCTAGGGTTCCTAAGTCCTCCAAGACCTACATCCTAGGCTCTGATACCACTCTAATCTGTCACGCCCCGGGGTCAGAACTGTACCCCGGGCTCGCCAACAGATCCGCCGCCCCTACAGGAAGCCCCGTAGAGACGTAGCGTCTAACCTGCAAGTAAGTATCTAAACTAACAGATATCAGAGCTGTATAAGTAAAACTAACAGTAACAAGAAGTAAATCTGTCCCACAATAATATACAAAAAGTCCTCACACAAATACAGGAGTCTCTCAAAAGAAAATAGAAGAGTACAACTCGATACCTCACTACAAAATCTCTCACACTAAAAGACACAACCAAAAGTATATCGGGTACCTCTACCTCTCACTGCTGCTGAAAGGGAAAAAGATCTACCTCGCGATTCCCTTACCTCGGTCTGTAGGAGCTGGATCAGCAACGGGCACCGCAGGAACTGGAGCTGGAGTCCCTGGGGAAAAGACACCACGACGGGTGTGAGAACTACCTCCCACAGTAGTTCTCAGTGGGTGCCGCCAACAAGCCCGACGGCCTGCCCACTAAGTCTACAAGAGGCATAAAGTAACAAAAGAAAAATGCAGTATAGAAAAGCTGGAAAGTAAGACATCTACTGCTACTATGCCTCTATCCAAATGCTCAAGGAAAAAGGACCGAAGACCAATATGTCTCTACTGATGCTCGACTCAAGTCACCCAATCCAAACTGACTGCCCAAAGGGTCCAGTCAAACCTGCGCCTACCTACTGCTGTAGGTATGTCCGTAGCTGCCAAAACTGGCTCAGCCAGAGGGACGATGTCCATGACTGCCAAAACTGGCTCAGCCAGAGGGACACCAACATCGACAAGCCGCAATAGAAGTAGCAAGCCCAACTCCGGAGTGGCACTCGTGGGTAGCGACCCCACCGAGCAAGGTATCTGCGCATCTCTGTCGATCTAAGTATGGCTCCTGCAGGCTATGATCCAATCACTGTCTCACTCGCTAACTAAGAATCCACACTGTCCCAATGATCAACTCCCAAAGATCCCAGTCCCACATGTCACTATCTCAAATGATGAACAAACTATAGACTGCTGCCAACTCTACTCGGTCCCCAGACACGAGTACAATGCATCCAAAGCTACTAAACCTCCCAACCCACAACTCAGGGGAAAACCACTATGTCCAAGATGACAAAAGTAACAATGACATGGGAGAACTACAGCAAAGGCATAAATCCAATAGTAGCCGTCTGAGGATGACATACAATGCATAATAGATGTGCTAAGTCAAGTTTTTCTCCAATTTGTGGTTCATATGATGCAAGAGTTCCAAAAAGATCATCAATTTTAGCAATTATTAACTGTGGTTACCAACATATAATTTGCACAGATTTATTAGCTCACATACTAACATGCATACATTTATAGTTGCAGAATTAGAGTGCAGTCCATAGAAATTGAAAGCAGAATCACCCACCTGAACACGCTAACTGTCCGGGACGGTACAGATAAACAGTCCAGCAATCGAAAATTTCCCAGATCCACAGAGCCAGGAGCACAGAAAAAGTGCTCTTACAGTCCTGGGTACAACAACAACGCACAATTACAACCAATTAACACATAACAATCACATTCCAAAAATCTGCATACACAGTTACTGTTCACACGCGAATTTCACCTGAAAATAAATTTCCCAAAATTCCAATAAAAATATCACGACGATCCTCGCGAAGAGTAGATGTCGATAGGCTCTTGAATCGTCGAAATCCGATATCCAGAAGTGAAGATAAAATTCCGCGAAGCCGCTGCTGTCAAGATTCCAAACTGTAGCAAAGGGGCGTAAAAATGTACCCCAAACCCTCAAAAAAACTCATTTCTGGGAAGAATGATCAACACGGAAAACGTAGATATACCTCTTGTGCAACCTCTGGCGAAGAAATCGTCCAAAAATGTGGTCGGGGTAGCTCTGCAGGTCTCCCAGAAGAAAATGCGACGGTAGTGGGCCTCAAACTGTAAAACGTCGCTCCGCACTACGAGGTAAGAAACACAGTCGTCACGGCTTCTAGATTTTCTGAAATTTCTCCAGGGGTTAGCTAAGAGGGAGAGGAAGATTTTTCATAAAGGGATCAAGAGCTGGTTCTCACGGGAAAAAAGTGATAAAGCCAGCCCAAGGTGACCTATATATAGGCCTCAAAGAAAAAGCCCCAAAAAAAATCAAGTCAATGGGCTCGGGCCCAAACTTTCGGGCGCCCGAAAGATTTCGGGCGCGCACAGTGCGGCCCGGCCCAAAACTTTCGGGTGCGCACAGTGCGGCCCGGCCCAATACACGCCATCGGACGGGATCCACGATCCGTCCGACCCGCCTCGGAGCCCGCCACGTGTCGCCCGAACAGCGAACACCGAAGCGGGCCACTCACCGCCCGCCACGTGTCCGCTCCCCGGGCACAGTAAGGCGGCGGCGCCCGCCAATGAGCGGGCGCCACGTGTCCGCCCGGTTGACCCGCTGCCCGGCCGGCAGCGCGACGTGGGTCGCACGTGGGCACGCGCCCCGAGGCACCTACCGCGCGTCCGGTGCACCGCGCACGTTGCACCCGCCAATCAGGTGATGACACGTGTCTCCTGCACCCGGTCCACGCCTACCCCAGCAATTCCGTGGACCGCGCCGCGTGCACCGACCAACCGGTGACTGCCACGTGTCCCCCGCCTGGTCCATGCACCGCCGCGCTCCACCCGGTAGACCGCGCGCCCTGGGCCCGCCAATCAGGCGGTGCCACGTGTCCATGCGCCGGGTCTGTGCACCCCGCCGCGCTGCTCTGTGGACCGCGCATCGCAGACCGGCCAATCAGAGCCTGCCACGTGGCATCCCGGCGGTCTACGGCCCCTCCCATGCACCATTTTCCACTAAAAACTTCCGGGTGTCCGTTTTTGGGCATCCGGACTCCAAATTAAGCAAATAAATAGTCGTTTTCAAGCGTTTTTCCGTGCTGAATCCATCTACGACCTCTGTTTGGCCTAAATCTTTCCAGAAATTTCGGCAACCCAGCCGAAGGCCAGTAGAGTAAATAAAAACACACAGAGTCCATCAGTAGCACCCACTTGATGCACTGTGGGCCAGGTACACCAATACTAGGTGTTCTAATAGTGGATCCATCGGAAAAACACTACATGGGAACTAGGGCCACTACACCAACGGTCTGCCCACTAAGTCTACTAGAGGCATAAAGTAACCAATGTAATGCTGTAAAGGAAAGCTGGAAAGATAAGGCCTACAGCTACCATGCCTCTATCTAGATGCTCAAGGAGTGGAACAGAAAGAACAATATGCCACAACTGACTCTCACTGAGGTCACCCAATCTAAACTGACTGCCACATCGGGTCCAGTCAACCTGCGCCTACCTACTACTGTAGGTATGTCCGTAGCTGCCAAAACTGGCTCAGCCAGAGGGACACAAGCATCGACAAGTCGCGATAGAGAGCTCAATCTCACGCCGATACTACAACCCGGTATCTAGCTCAATCTCAACGTCGGTACTACAACCCGGTCTCGCCTACTCCGGAGTGGCACTCGATGGGAGCGACCCACACGAGTCAAATATCCGCGCATCTCTGTCGAGCACAAATGTGGCTCATGCAAGCTATGATCCAAATCCTCGATCAACAAGATCGGCAATAACCAACAATCACTGTCCCACTCACTGACTAGAATCCACACAACCGAGACTCACTGTAACTCTGACAGCTCCCAAGAAACCCAGATCTACCATCACTACCACTCTCCTAAAGAAAGCTGATCTACAGACTGCTATCAACTCCACTCGGTCTGTCACGCCCCGGGTGTAAACCAGAACCCGGGCTCGCCAACAGATCCGCCGTGCACACGGAATTTTCCGCGTACACGAAGCGCTGGTAACCTGCTCAGATATAAGATGTACAACAAAAGAGCATAATACAGAGCTGAAATAGAAGAACCACATAGTATTTCAGACTGGAACTAGAATACAGCTGTAATAAATACAATAATCTCCCAGCTCACCAAAATAGTACAACCAGCTGGCTAAAGCCAGACCCAAAAGAAAATACAACAGTCTGAGTGAAGGGTACAATATCTGTCTAACAGCAACTCTCAGTCTCACAGGAGATCTATCTACTCAGCGATCCCCTTACCTCGATCAGCTGCCGATGGCCTAGCAGCTCCCGCAGACGACTCTGCAAAACATAGGAGAAGAAAAAGAGGAACAACAATGGGGGTGAGAACCACTAGTAAACCAGTAGCCTCCCCCTGTGGGTAAATCCTCAACTCTGACGGACCCACTAGGACTACTAGAGGCAAAAGGAAAGAACAGTGGTAAGCTACAAAGGCTGCTGAAAAGGAAAGCGCTACTACAATGCCTCTAAATGCAGTGCTAAAAGAAATGACTGTATGAATGCATCAGGAAACAGTATTTGACCAAATAAACCCAATCTAGTCACCAGTAAAACTGGAACTGCCTGCTCTGCTGTCGAACTCAAGAACTCAGTAGGGGACCAGCACATAAGGCTCGAAATCCCAATCAGCACTCACAACTCACCAACTGATCAGCACTCACAACTCACCAACTGACCGGCACTCGGCACGGTCTAAAGCCTACTCCGGAGTGGCACTCGAGGGGAGCGACCCACACGAGTAAAGCATCTTTGTATCAAGCATCTCTGTATCAAGCATCTCTGTAACCAATGTCTCACAATAGCAGGTTTGGATCATGACTATGATCAAAGTGGGAAATATCCATCCACTAAAGTAACCCTGATCCCCAATCAGATACAATAGTAATCAACAAGTGGGAAACACCATAGACTAGGAAAATCTGAAACCCAATCTGATGCATAAGTGAACATCCGGTCAACCGCCTAATGTCCGCGGTTGCCGCAACACCCTATAAGTCCAAAATATGATAAAGTAATCAACATCTGGCTAACCGCCTCATGTCCGCGGTTACCACAATGCCCCACAATATATAATCGAGTCAAACCCATCCCCGACTCGATGACCTCGACTACACTATCCCAAAAACCCTGCTCAAACTGAGCCACTTGCGTCTGAATAACAAGGAGAACAACGAAACATGGTTTCTCCTAAGTCAAGTCCCAATATGATAGTTTAGCAATGAATAGTGGCCTGACTAGATGTCCAAACAAGCATGCAATTGTCCTCTTTAAAAACTGAAGAAAAGTGTTTGATATTTATTTGAAAAAGGTAGTTTAAATGTCCCCAACATGATAAGTCATTTGCATGCGAGAATAGGATATAGCATTTGTCTCAACAATAGTGTCCCAATTTAACATAAATGAGCTGTCATATAATTTGTGGGGTCTACTCATGCAATTCATAATTGGAATATCGATTATCAGTTTTGAAATAGAGAATCTCTAATACTCCTAGTGAGTTAGTCAAAAAATGAGGTAAGCAACAACCACCCACCTCGAAAAGCGCAATCCACACCCCAAAAAGCCTCCTTGCTAGCCACAGTCCTCTATTCCAGCAATTCGTCGAGAACAGTGCACAACTGTACAGAACAACACGCCTGGTGTAAATACAAATCCCAAAAATACGGTATTTGCTGTTTTCCAAACAGCATGGAAAAAGAGGAGTTTTTCACCTCTGTAGGGTGCTCAGGAAAATCCAGAAAAATTACGGTTGCGTTCCTTGCGACGAGTAGATCAAAATCGACTATTTATTTGCCTTGATCCGATGCTCCTAACTCAAGATATAAATCGGAGAAGTCGATGCTGTCCAAAAAATACCACAGCAAAAAGAGGGGTCAAAGGTGCCTCGGGAACCGTGCCAAAAGTGCGAAACGGAGCAAAGTGATCAACACAAAAAACGAAGCCTTACCTCTTAGGAACGCGCTTCCGCAGAAATCGTTCAAAAATTCCTCCTGGTTATCACACAGGGAATTTCCGACTGAACTGTGACGGAAAATGGGCCGAAATTGAAAATCGTCGCAGTGCGCCGTGTCGCAGATAACTTGCTGTCGGAAGATCCAAAAATTCTGAAATCTCTAGGGAAGATAGAGGACAGAGAGAGGAAAAACTTTCATTAAGGGCTCACTCTCATTTTCTCTCTCTAAAATTCGCAATTTGCAAAGAGAGAGAGAGGGGTATTTATAATGGGCCAAGTTACTATTCGGGCTCCACAAAAATCCGGGCCCGAACACGAAACACCGTTTCCAGTCAACCAGATTGCGCCACGCCTCACAAAACAGGAAACATCCGTACGGGCCAATGAAAACGAGCCACGTGTCCCCCGCCGCCCACGTTTTCCACGCGCCCGGCGCACGTGGGCGGCCGTGCGCCCGCCAATCTACAGTAGCCACGTGTCCACGTGGCGCACGCGCCCGGTCTACGCGCCGGGTCTTCCGGATCCTGTCGGCCAATCAGAAGCTGCCACGTGTCACAGACAAGCCGGTTTCCTTGACGCCGCTGGACCAATGGGGTGCTGCCACGTGGCAGATGGTATTTTCCGTGCACCCGGTGCACGCCTATCCTGTGGACCGCGCGCCTGCGCGCCTGAGCGCGCCTGCCCGCGCTGCCCGCGGCCGCTTTCCGCCCCTGCGCCGCCACACGCCGCCGCCGCCGCCGGTCGCCGGAACAGTAATTCCGGCGGCCGGAGTTACTGTTCCGGTGAACAGTACCTTGGTGCCGAAAAAATAAAGTAAATATGCCATTTTGATCGTTTTCGCGCGCTGAGTTCAAATCCGCCGTCCGTTTTGCCAAATTCTCATCCGAAATTTTGCCGAAAGCCCCCGGAAGGCCCACTTGATCCGTTTTTCGCGTCGGATCCATTTTTGAGATCCATTTTCGACACTACGAGCTCCGATACACTATGTAAGCTCTCTGTAATCACTACTATAGCTACAAAAGCCTCTACAAAAGTCCGGATCATCACACGGTCCCCAGACACGAGTGCAAATGCATCCCACAACCACCCGACCTCCCAGCCCAAAACCCGGGGGAGAAAAGCTAAGTCCAGGAATGATAAGTATAATAGGTGATGTGGGAATGTCTAAATCAATAAATAAACCTAGCCCAAGTTGAAGTTTTCTACAGTCTGGCTGAACATGGTACATATGACAGGGGTGCTAGGTCATGTTCCAAGATTTAATTAATTTGCATGCAGTAGGAATCACATGGAGATCACAAAATTCGACATCTAGCATACAAGAGTACAACATACAGTTTACACATGCTTTTAACATAATTTGCTAGCATGCATGCTCCTACAAACATAGAATTAGCGTGCAGTCCAAAGATTTTGCAAGCAAGGTCACCCACCTGAAAGTGCTAACTGTCCTGAGTCGTACAGCTGAGAAAGTCCAGAAATAGCTAAAACAGTATCCACCAAGCCCACAGTACCAAAACAGTGCTCGATATATCCTGGGTACAATATACATTCCAAAAATTACACTTAATTCCACAAAATTCCAATCATATAAATCTGCGATGAACAGTCCCCTTCCTGCAAAATTTTTACCTGCTGAAAGTGCCCAGAAAATTCCAATAAAAATATCACAGCGATCCTCGCGTCGATACCTTCGAAACGGATACCTGCACGTCCAAAACCGAGTTCGGTAGATCAAGATATAAATTCGGCAAGGTGGTGTACTCAAATAATTCCTATGTCTGTAGCACTGTACACAGAAGAACAGGGATTTTCACCTCGAAATAAATCTCTAAAAAATCCAAGAAAAATACGAGCGCGTTCCTTGCAATCTGTAGATGAAAAAGTTGTACAAGCACATTTCCGTCTGACGCTCATGCGCGAAGATATGGCCAAAACACTCTGCTGCTGTCCCAAAAATCCACACAAAAAATAGGTTACAATGATGCCTCGGGATCCATGCCAAAAAATCGAAACGGGAAAGCGCGATCAATAGGAAAGATGAAGCCCTACCTCTTAGGAGTTTGTCGGCGCAAGAATCATAGAAAAAGAAGGTCGGGGTAGCCCAGGGAAAATTTTACACCGAACTGCGACGAAGAAGAACACCGGAAATGCAACGTCGCGCCGCGCCGTAAAATCTAGAACCTCGGGATGCGTGCTCCAAAAAATCCCAAAACACTGCAGGATGATCAAGCATTCGAAGATGAACAAATCTCTAGAAGACACCTTGGGCAATGGAGCTTAGAAAGGGAGAAAAACCCGAAAAGAGGAGGCTCAGGTTGCTATTTATAGGCAGTGGGGAACAAATCCGGAAATACCGGATTTGTCCCCACTTTCGGGCGCCCGGTCCGGCCCGCCCGAATTTCAAGCGCACACAATGCGGCCGAGCCCAAAAGATTCGGGCGCGCACAGTGCGGCCCAGCCCAGCCCGCGCGCACACGGGATCCCTCCGACCCGCGCGCCGCCGTCCGACCAGCCTCAGGGCCTGCCACGCGTCCGCCAAACAGGCGGCAGCCGTGCAAGCCCCACGGGGAAGTGCCACGTGCCCTGCCCGCGGTCAGCGCGGTGGTTGGTGCCCGCGAATCAGCGGGCGCCACGTGGCGCTCCCAACTGCCCCGCCTGCCCCTCTGCTGTACGGCACCTGCCCCAGCACCAACTCCGCGCGTTGCGTGGACCGCGCGCCCGTGAGCCCGCCAATCCGTAGCTGCCACGTGGCGCGCCCCGGTCCACGACTCCCCCGCGCTCTCCCGTGGACCGAGCGCACGTGGGCCGCCCAATCCGGCGCTAGCTGCCACGTGGATTCCCGCCGGTCCACGCCTCCAACCGTGCACCCCGGCCTCGCCCCTGGCGCTCCGTGGACCAGGCCTGTCACGCCCCGGGTGTAAACCAGAACCCGGGCCCGTCTACAGATCCGCCGTGCATGCGGTATTTCCCACATACACGAAGCGTCGGTAACCTGCTCAGATAAAAGAAATAATAATAAAAGAGCATAATAATCAGAGCTAAACTAAAACTACTGTATCTCAGACAGAAGCTGGAAGTAGAAGAGTACAACAGTGAAATAAAATACAGATGTCTCTCCCAGCTCACCACTAAAATACAAACAGCTGGCAGAAGCCAGACCCAAAAAGAAGTAAACAAAAACTGTCTGAGGAGACCAGGTACCCAAAATGTCCAGCTACAGCCCTCGGGTGGCTCTCTATCTAGTCCGCAATCTGCTTACCTCGATCAGTTGCTGACGGCCCAGCAACTCCCGCAGAGGACTCTGCAAAACAAAGGGGAAGAAGGAAACAAGAAAGATAATGGGGGTAAGTACTACTATAAACAGTAGCCTCCCCTAGTGGGTAAAGCCTCAGCTCAGATATGCCCACCAGGTGATCAGAGGCAAAAGGGGAAAGAAGAAGAAATGGGGGTGCAGATAAATGAAGCAACTGATAAAATGCTATCCCTAATATGCCTCTACATGACCAACCAATAAGGATGGAGAAAGTGATGCATCAGAATCAAGAAGCCTGTGAAAATGACCCAATCTGACAGCCAGTGAACACTGGCACTGCCTGCTCTGCTGTCGAACTCAAGAAACCAGCATGGTGCCCGGCGCTCTGCACCGTGGAAAGCCTACTCCGGAGTGGCACTCGAGGGGAGCGACCCACACGAGTAAAATATCACAGTATCAAGCATCACTGTATCAAGTATCTCTGTAACCACTGTCTCATAATAGCAGGACTGGATCATGACTATGATCAAAGTGGGAAACTCCGTCCACTAAAGAAAGCCCGATCCCCAAAACACCCAATCTGATGCAATAGTAACAACCCGGTCAACCACCCAAGATCCGTGGTCGCCGCAACACCCTGTCAAAAGCCCAACCTGTCCCAAATCCCCAAAACCTGACTACACTGTCCAACACCCGCTCGAACCCGAGCGACTATGCCGCAAGTCTATCAATACTAGTTGAAGAAAAGAATAAATGCAAGGTTTCTCCTAAGTCAAGTCCGAAAAGATAGTATAGCAGTAAAAGATGACATAATTAAGTGACTCGTTTAATCATGCATTGTCTCAATATTTTGTCCATTTTCCAAGAATAATCAGTTTAGAGAATAAAGGCTAAAGTGACAGTCACATAAGAACAATCATCCATTTTGCAGTCCTCAATTTATATTCTGCCCCTAAACATGCAGTCCAGAGTAATTAAACGATTTAATCAAGTGATCATTCTAACAATAATTTTTCATGGATCAAGTAACCAATAATTTGCTCCCTAAGCATGCAAATCTACCAATCAACACATTTAACATCATCAATTCAGGGGTACTCTGATATGACTAGTGGGCATAACAAAGGAGAGGAGTACAACAACCACCCACCTGAAGTGCAACTGTCCAAGTCCGTACAGCTAGAAAATACCAAAACTCCAAATCCTTGCTCCCACAAATTCAGCACACCCGTAATACTCCTGGTACAATATAAAGTCCACTAATTACACTAGGCTCCCAATTATAGCACTTATAACCACATACAACCTCGAATTCTAAACTGTTAAATTATCACCTGCCGAAAGTGCCCAGAAAATTCCAAGAAAATATCACAGCGATCCTCGCGTCGATAGCTTCGAAACGGTACCTTGCACGCCCAAATCTGAGTTCGGTAAGTCAAGATAAAAATTCGGCAAGGGGGGTACACTCATACAAAAATCTGTGCTAAAACTGTACACTGTTCACTGAGAAAACAGTAATTTTCACCTCGAAATAAATCTCACAAAAATCCAATAAAAATACGAGCGCGTTCCTTGCGATCCGTAGATGAAAAAGTTGTATAAGCTCGTTTCCGTCTGACGCTCGTGTGCAAAGATATGGCCAAAATACCCCGCTGCTGTCAAGGAAGTCCACACAGAAAATGGGGTCACTGTTTGCCTCGGGATCCGTGCCAAAACCTCGAAACGGGAAAGTGCGACCAAAACGAAAGATGAAGTCCTACCTCTTAGGAGTCTGCCGGTGCAAGAATCACAGCAAAATGATCTCGGGGTAGCCCAGGGGAGCTAAAACACTGTCGCTGCGCCGAAGAAGAACACTAGAAAGCAACTTCGCGCCGCACCGTAAAATGGGGAACCTCGGGATTTGAGCCTCCAAAAATCCTAGAACTTGGCAGGAAGATCAAGCACTTAGAGGTGAAAAACTTTGCTTGAGGGAGCTCGGGGAGATCTTGCACAGGTTGGGAGAAAAACCCTGTGAAATGAGCTCGGGCTGCCTTTAAATAGGCTGAGGAAACAATTGGGATAATTCCCATTGTGTCCGGGAATTCGGGCGCCCGGAAATTTCCGGGCGCGCACAGTGCGGCCCGGCCCAGGATTTCCGGGCGCGCACAGTGCGGCCCGGTCCACCACGCGGCCCAGTTCACTACTCCCCCGGGCCCCGCTGCACCCGGTGCACCTGCGCCCGCAAATGGCGACGCGCCACGTGGCCCGGCAAACCGTGCACCGCGCACGTCGCGCCGTGGACCGCGCACGTCGCGGCTGACCCGGGCCGTACGGCCACCTGCCCCGCCGTACGGCCACCTGCCCCGGTCACCTGCTCCGCCGGTTGCGTGGACCGGGAGCACAACACCGGACCAATCACCTCACGCCACGTGTCCACCCGGTCTACCGTGCACCCCGGCCCAAATTATGTGGACCGCGCCTCCAGAACCGACCAACCCCAAGCCGCCACGTGGCACCGCCCTGGTGCACGGCCGCCGCCGTGGACCGCGCGCCTGCCCGCGCGCCCGGGCGCCTGCCCGCGCCCTGCCCGCGCCGCGTGCCGCCGCCTGCCGCCTGCCCGAGGCCGCGCCGCCGCCCGCCGGCGCTGCCCGCCGCCGCCGGCGATCGCCGGAGACACTGTTCCGACGTGAACAGTACCCACAAGCTCAAAAACAAAAGCAAATAGCCCATCTTGACCGTTTTCGCGCGCTGATTCCAAAAACGACGTCCGTTTCGCCAAAATCCGCCTCCAAAATTTGCCGGAGGCTCCCGCAAACACCAAAAACTGCCAAAACTTCCGGGAGTCCGCCTTTGGGCATCCGGACTCAGAATTAAGCAAACAAAAAGCCATTTTCAAGCGTTTTTCCGCACTGAATCCAAATCCACCCTCCGTTTGGCCAAATTCCTTTTCTAAAATTCGGCAAAAGCAGCCGAAGGCCAAAACAGCCAACCAAAGCTCACAGGATCCATCTGTGGCATCCCTTTGATGCACCATGGGCCAGATACACCATCAACAGGTGTTTGCACAGTGGATTCATGGAAAAAAGCTGTAAGGAGTTTAGGGGCCCTACAAGGCCGCGTGCGCCGGCCAATCAGGGGCTGCCACGTGGTACCCACGCCGGTCCACGGCTCCCCCATGCACCAGAATTTCAGTAAAACTTTCGGGAGTCCGTTTTTGGGCTTCCGGACTCAGAATTTAACAAGCAAATAGCCGTTTTCAAGCGTTTTTCCGTGCTGAATCCATTTCCGACGTCCGTTTGGCCAAATTTTTTTCAAAATTTCGGCAAACCCAGCCGAAGGCCAACACAGCTAATAATACCTTACAGGGTCCATCTGTGGCATCCTATTGATGCACCATAGGCCAGATACACCAACACTAGGTGTTCTAACAGTGGATTCATCGGAAGAACGCTGCATGGGAACCAGGGCCACTACACAACAAATATATTATGCCAAAGATATAAAGGATTCTAAGTAGTGGTTAGTTATTATCAAGACACAACCTCGGGATCTTTATAATGTGCCTATAATAGAAAATAGTGCTACTAATCAAGAGAAGTCTACATCAATACCAATTCAAGAAAATGAGAATATAGGTAATTTCTATAGATTTGATGGCGATAGCGATCAGGATGATTTAAATAACTCTGAGATAGCTAGAGCTAATATACATTAGATTGTAAGTGAGGTCAATATCAATGTAAGAAGAGTTTGGTGCTCCTCTATTATTAATAGAAGATCATTTAACAAAGACTTTTGGTGCACGTTCTGGATATCTTCGTGGTTTAGGATGTGGACCTAAGCCAATAAGTGCTAATAATTTGATAGTCAAAGTATCAGAAGAGCATTTTGAGAGGCAAATTGATGACTTGAAAGAAGAGCTGAAGCAATCTAGAGTGGAGAATGAAGAGAGCGAATCCTGGTACAAAGGGAGAAAAATGAAAGAGATGTTTAAAAAGGAAATTGAAGAGATTGAAGGACGCATTAAGGCACAACTTAAAACTGAATTTAATGAACAACTAAAGATAATTGTTGAATTATATGTAGTGTCGACCGCATCACCCCCTTCTTCTAGTCGAGGAGTGCCGACTACATCATCCCCTCCTGCCAGTCAACATGATTTGAAAAATTTCTTAACCGAAGGTAATTATATGCTCAATTTTACATATGCTCAATTTTACATATATATGCTTAATTTTACATGCTCAATTTGAAAAGCAGCTGAGCTGCTGCTGCTACTTCAGCTCAGCTTTGAGCAGCAGCAGCAGCAGCTCCTGCTGCTGCTTGAGCAGCAACAACTGTGATGACCCGGATCTCCGCAGAGCTTTTGCTGGGTGATCAACGACTTTTGAAGGCTTATTCGGTATGATGGAGGTGCTTGTGTGCAAATCGAACCTCAGGATTGGATCCAGCGCGAAATTTGGATTAAAAATACCTTTCCGGATGCCTTCGATAAATTTTAGAAGCGGAATTTGGCAAAACGGACATCGGATTTGGATTCAGCGCGCGAAAACGACGAAAATGGACTATTTATTTATATTTTTCGGAGCCCGGATGCCAAAACACGAATTTCGAAAACGACGAAAATGGACTATTTATTTCTATTTTTCGGAGTCCAGATGTCAAAACATGAATTTCGAGGCAAGTGTTATTGTTCCGATGACCGGGGTAGCGCCAGCGGCGACGGGCAGCGGCGGAGCACGGCGGGGCGGGCGCAGGCAGCAGCGCGGGAAGTAGCGCGGGCGGCCGGTCCACGGGACCTGGCGTGCACCGGGACCAGCGGGCGTTCGGCGGGACACGTGGAGTGCGTTGATTGGTTAGTCAACGCACGCGGGACAGCGCGCTGGGCGCGGCGCACGGTGGACCCACCAGGCCACTTGTCGCTCGCCCATTGGCGGGCGCAGCGACCCGGGTGGCCCGGCGCGGACCGCGTCTCGTGCACCCCGCCGTGGACCGCATCGCCACGCGGCGCGCCGCGATTGGCGGGCGCGCGGGGCGCGGAACGAGTGACGTGGCGCACTGAGGGTGATTCGGGCGCGCATAGTGTTGGGCCGGGCCGGATTCGGGCGCCCGAATCCTGCGCCCGAATCCGAACTCTCTTGTGTGTGGACTTTGGGCTATAAATAGCTCCTTTTTGCTGTTCTTTGGGCCTTTTCTCGAGCTCCTCTTAGATTGAGGCCTTAAGCAATGTTGTTCCTCACCTTGTCCTCTACTTCTTGATGGATTCCCAGAATTTTTGGAGGCCGCAGCATCGGCGTTTTCTGCTACGCAGCGCACTTCGACGCTCCTTCGTTTGTGGCTTGTACCGTCGCATTTTAGTGCGCAAGGCCCCATGGATCACCCCGATGGATTTTTGAGCCAATTTTTGTGGCAGCGCGTTCATGAGAGGTACGCCTTCGATTTCCGTGTTGATCACTTCACTCCGTTTCGAGTTTTTGGTGGTGTTTCTAAGGTACCTTTTGACCCCTTGAACTGCTGTAATGTTTGGGACAACGGTGGAGTATTGTTAGGAT
The DNA here is from genome assembly GCA_029168755.2 of Tillandsia fasciculata. Classification (NCBI taxonomy): domain Eukaryota; kingdom Viridiplantae; phylum Streptophyta; class Magnoliopsida; order Poales; family Bromeliaceae; genus Tillandsia; species Tillandsia fasciculata. Next base: position 23,291,246 of record CM054935.1, read on the forward strand.
TTCTCGGCCTACGAGCATCGGATCCGGGCGTATGAGGACTCGATCGGCATCTACGCTTCGAGAGGAACACGACTATATTTTTATCAAATTTTTCTAAGGTTGTTTCGAAGGTGATTTTTTAGTTTCTTCGCGACTGATTTCCGCAGATTTGCGAGTTGTGGATTGATTGACCTTCCGCGGTTTTCTATTTATATATTGGCCTACAGGTGTCGGAACGAGGAGTATAAATACTCGATTTGTATCTACTCGTCGCGAGGATCGCAACCGTAATTTTTCTGGATTTTACTTAGGACTGTACGCAGGTGAAAGATCCCCTTCTCTGTGCTATTTTGGCGAAACAGCAAATACTGTTTGAGGTGTGTTTGTGGTGTTGATTGATTATTCGCTGCGATGTTGTTTGAACAGAGGCTTGTGCGACCGAGTACCGAGGGTGCGGTTTCGGCGAATTTTTTTAGCATGTGGCTACGCACTTCACCGACTTCGGCTTTGCCTGCGGAAAGCGATTCAGGTGGGTTATTTCGTCTCCAGAACCGGTGGACGGTTCTCTAACTCTATTTATTAGTATGCATGCATGGTTTAAGGTACAATTTTAATGATTGTGATCTAAGCATGAGAAATAGTTTGAATGATGGGATTGAGGCTTAATTGATAAATTGTACATGATATGTGGATTTGAGCGTTGCATGATTTATTTATCCTTATACATGAGGGAGAGTTGCAAGATAAAGATGGTTATCCTATACTAGTAGAAAAGCATGCTAGATGATGATGTTCACTTGTTGAAAAATATGATTGATGCATGTCTACTCTATTTTGTTTAAGCTTGTGAGCATGTATGACTAGAGTATACTACTTTTGATTGGAAGCGAGCATGTTATGAATTGTCCAAGTTGTTGGTTCGGTTTTATGCTTAACATGGTTAGAGGATTATATATTGATTATTGGTACTTGACCTAGCACCCCGTCATATGATGCATGTTTAATCAGACTAGTAGAGAACCTTCACTTGGGCTAGGTTCTTTTATGCTTTAGACATCCCACACTTTGCATCTTTTTTTGGACATAGATTTTTCTTGTCCGGATAGTGGGCCGAGTGGTCAGGTTACTGTGGGACATTGTTGCACTCGTGCCTAGGAGCTAAGTGGAGTCTGGTAGCTGAGTTTAGACCTGTGTCAATGTTGTTGGGAACCGTTGGGGTTGACGGTGGTCCCGAGACATTGAGTGTCGTCTGACCAGTTTTGTTAGCCCTGAGTTGTGGGTCGATCCCGGCTGTGGAGTATCTCCAGCCTGTGTGTTTAGCGTGGCGAGTTGGGTGTTTCATTTTGGGAGCCGTTTGAGTCGCCGGTGGTCCCGGCTGTAGAGTATCTCCATCCAGTGTGTTTAGTGCCATGAGTTGGTTGAGTTCGTTAGTGCCTCGAGATTCGTGAGAGCTGGTTAGCTGGGTCGTTGAGAGTGTTCCGACCGTCGTGCGAGGTATTTGAGGATCTTGAGTCCTTCTGTTCTAAGAGTGAGCGTGGATTTTGACTATAGCCTGCATGAGCCACTTTGAGCTCGACAGAGATGCGCGGATACCTTTTTCCTCGGTGAGGTCGCGCCCCTCGAGTGCCCCATCCGGAGTGAGCCTGTTACTTTCGTATCGCGACTTGTCGACGCAGTCCTTCAGGCTGGGCCAGTTTTGGCAGTCACGGACGCCCTACGTAAGTCCCGTCCTCTTGTGGATGTGTGGCAGTAGGTAGGCGCAAGCTTGACTGGACCCTATGAGGCAGTCAGTTCGATTGGGTCGATTGAGCACCTTGCATGCGAGTAGTTGCATATCTTTTCATCTATATCATCTATATCACCCATTGAGCATTTAGATAGAGGCATGATAATTGTAGAGTATCTCCAGCTTTTCTTGTTCAGTTTTTACTGCATTGTTATCTTATGCCTCTAGTAGAATTAGTGGGCAGATCGTCGGGCTTGGTGGCGGTACCCACTGAGAACTATGTGTTGATGTAGTTCTCACACCCATTAGGGGTTCTCCCCCTTCTTTTTCTTTCCTCTCCTTTGTTTTATAGAGTCATCTTTGGAAGATGCTGATTCTGCTGTTGTTGTTCAAGGCGAGAGAGTCGCGAGCTAGATCCTTACCTGTCTTTGGAGAGTAGCTGTACCCCTGTTGGTTTTTAGGATCCACAAGGATCTAAATAGGTACTATCAAACAACTAGAGGGGGGGTGAATAGGTGTAATATTTAAAAAATAAATCTCAGTGCAAAAATAAAACCAATGCGGAACATAAAAATAGCACACCGAAATATACGTGGAAACTCCAATCCAGGAGAAAAACCACGGGACCAACACGCAATAACAATCCACTAAGAAAAGAAGAATAACAAGGTGATTACCGACTCCACGGACTCAAACCCCTCCTTCAACTTCTTCGGACCTTGCGCTCCACCGATTGCACGTCCACTGCACACGTTCGAATCCACGAACGCCACTCGAATCCACGAGCACACGTTTCGAATCCACGAAACGCCTTTAGCACACCGAATCCACGATGCCACGTCGAATCCACGACGCAAACTCAGCCGGTAAGAATATTGGCTTCGATGGTGATCCTTTGCTTAGATTATCATTGAGGAACCGTAGAAGGAATCTCTAAGCAAAGACTAGATCAATTCGACAAAAGATAGATCTTGGAAGAACCGTCGAATTGACCTAAAAGAGGCTATAAAGAAGAACGATAAAAACCTAGCCTCTAGGGTTGCTCTCAAGTGTTTTTCAAATTGATCGGTCGTTCTTGAGAAACCCTAAGTGTCTATTTATAGGTTAGAAACCTTTGGAAAGAGATAAGAATCAAAAACTTACCTTATCTGAAATTTTTCAGGACGACGATCCGGATCGGAATTTCTGCGATCCGGATTGCCGTAACGAGACAGACAATTCCAGAAAAACAAGGGTTCGGGATCCGGATTGAAATGCCCGATCCGGATCGTTCATATATTTCAGCAAAAACCAATGTTCGGGATCCGGATCAGAATTGGCTTGGATCCGGATTGGATTTGCATATGAACCAACACCCTTCGGGATCCGGATTGGATTGTCTGATCCGGATCCTGAACATGTCCCATGTCCAGTTTTTGATTTTTATGCAATAAAAAATTCATCCAAGTGTTTCTACACTATAAGAAAGTATTCGGATCACCAAAATTATTTAGTTAAACATACCTGATCCTTTTGAATACTTTCTTCTTGAGATTGATGTAATTGATCCACAATTCTTCAGCTTCAATCTTCAAGACTCAAAACACTGAGTGTCAACTTGAGCTCTTGTTGAATCTTCTCTAAGTCTTCGATTGCTGATTGACAATTTGATCACTTCAAGACTCCGACTCAACATGCTGACTTGACTCACGAAATATGCCAACACCAAAAAGCCGTAACAATCTCCCCCTTTGGCAATTTCGTGACAAAACCCAAAAATACATAAAAACGCTCAAGTCACTCATCTTAAACCAAAAGATTCGAAATTCAATGTCATCACCAAAACATTGATTTTCTTTGCGTGAAAGATCCAATAAATACAAAATACATTTGAACCAAACAGTCCTAGAACAAACTCTATGACTTAGGACTTAGAGTCTTAAAGTGATGTAATTCCTGCAAAACAAAACTCCAAACAAAATCAAACGTTAGTCGTTAGAAATTAAAATCCTACATTTGATTCATCCTTTTGGTTCTTTTGTTTTTCGGCTCTTTCAATCTTTTCTTTATCTCCCCCTATCTTGAGCATCTCTAACATGTTCTTCATGTTCTCCATGTTCTCCCCCTTTATGATACGATCATTATTTTCTGTTCTCCCCCTTTTTTGTTTGTCCTATCTCGATGATCTCATCTCCGTCATTTCTCTTCTCCCCCTTTTTGTCACAAATTGTCAAACAGTGAAATACTAGACAAAAGGAAATCTAACAACATTAGTTCATAGAGAAAGAGAGATAAAAGCTCAGTTCCGGTATATAACAAAAATGCAGATTGCGTACCGGTACCAGAAGGCAAAAATCAAATAATTTCTTGAAACAAATCCAGATTTTGAAATCTTTGAATTACCGATTTGTATTCCATCAAGAAAACAGTTTAAGTGCTTTAAACACAGATGTCATTCAATCCAATTAATTTCACAAAATTAAAAAGATTTACTCCTAAATCATGAAAAACAAAGATAAAACATTATAAACAGTTTTTCATGTTATATTCATCAAACACAAGTCATCAAAAATAATCTTGAGATTCAAACTCTATCAAGATGTAACGGATTTACAAAGATGACTTACAGAGATTTCCAAATGACATCAATCTTGAATTCTACCCTTTCTTGAGATTGAAGTATATGATCCAAATTTCTTTCATTAGAATAATTTAGAAAAATTCCATAAAAACCAGAAAAAGTATGTAAGCACTTTAGCGCATCAACTTTAAACAAAAGTCATCGTTTCATGCAACAAGAAATAGATTATACCAAATCTATCAAAAATACTCAAAAATGAAACGAAAATTTATGAAAATTAAAACCCTTAAAGTTGAACAACTTCAATCACATCTAACATGATCTTATGCGTAATGCCTTTATCAAATCATCAATTTGGTAAAGAAAATAAAATACCAAGATCAATAGATGTTTGAAATCCCAGATAAGTTAGATAATATATCTAGACAATCTGTTGAAGAGAGTGGCTCTTTGAGCATCTTTCATTAAAAATCCCACCTTATACCAACTTTGAAATTTGACAGAGTCAAGTATTTCAACATGCATTTCATCATCATTTTTTTTAAAAAAATTTGCTTGGCATACATGGGGTATCTTTTTCCTCCATGTGGTGGTAGTTTTCACACTCCTCATTGGGATGTAACTCTTTCCACATCTTTTGAGCATATTACATTTCTTTGACTCCCCCTCAATTGGCTATCAATTATTTAATATATAAGGTATTCACCCAAAAATTGATCTCGCATTCATACTCGACTAAATAGTCAAATAAGATAATGACTATACCAAGAGATCATTGAGAGAGAAATTGATTTTGATCACTTAAAAGATGACTTAATTAACATAAATGATCATTGCAACATTGAAATATTATGATGTCAAAAGCATAATAAATTTCTAAATGCGTGAAAAGATGCAATTAAAGTCAATTATGATCAATGCTCAATTAATGTCCTATGTACAAACATAGATGAAGAACAAAAACACAAAAACAAAACCTAACCTAAGGATTGGTTTCAAAAAGAAATCATTTCAAGGAAAGCATTCCAATTGCCTTATGCAAATGAATAAATCGTTTTTGATCCAAAGGTTTTGTTAAAATATCAGCTAATTGATCTTCAGTTGAAATATATGAAAGTTGAAGAATATTTGATTCAACTAGCTCTCTAAGAAAATGATATCTAAGTTCAATGTGTTTTGTTCTTGAGTGCAACACAGGATTTTTAGAAATGTTTATAGCACTTGTGTTGTCACAAAGAATTCACACAACCGAGATAGATTAAGCATCTTAAGATCACACATGATTTCTAAAATTTGATGCTTATAACTATTAAAAACTCCTATAATGAAGTATCTTCAAGATTATGGTTATGGAGTAAAGTTGATAATCCATATAAAATTAATTTGGAGTGAATGAACGTGAAGCCCTTTTTATTCAATGCACTTGTTCAATAAAAACCCTTTTGTTCAAAAACAAAGTATAAAAACGAAGAGCATTGAAAAACATGTAATGCAAAGATTAAGAAAAAATATGAAGGGAAAACCAATCAAAGCATTACATACAGTCATAAGCTATTTAGAACTTAAGACAAGGAAAGATATCACCTTTCCGAATCCAAAATCGTCGGATCTTGGGTTGTCTTGATTCATTGTGCCCGGGGGTTGGTAGCTTTGACTGTTGGTCCACCTTAGGTCTTTGCCTTGCAATGATCCACTTGAATGATTGATGTTGTGGCTCGGACCTTTGGTGGGTTGAGTGAACTCCTTTGACTTAATGTGTCTTTTGATTCCGTTGAGTCCGCTCCGTAGATGAAGTTGCTGAAGGACTCTTCTTTCTCTTTTTCGGGCAATTATTCACCAAATGTCCTTCAAGTCCACATAAGTGACAAGTTCTTTCCTTCAATTTTATTGTGGAACTTGAAGCCTTCACAGTTTGGTCCTTTTTAAATCCCAAACCGACCTTGCTTGTTTGACCTAATCCGGACATACTATCAAGTTTCTTGGAACCGGTTGAAAACCTTTGTATGTCGGATTTGAGTTCATAAACTTGCTTGGTCAAAGCTTGGTTGGTGACATGAACTTCTTCAAACTGCTTTTCAAGAAAACCAATCTTGTCCATATTTGATTTAGCGTTTGTCTCCGATTGGTTTACATAATCGATTTTCTGGTTAAATACATTACGAGATGTTTTTCCATACTTTCCGCATTCAGTTCTAGCTATTTCCGCACCTCCTAATCGACCTGAACAACAAATACGTATCCCCTCCACCCCTTTTGGCATTATTAATGGAATATCTTACCATTAATTTCACAACTTTCATGATCTCTTCCCGAACCAAACATGAATCTTTCGATTCATTTGGCTCTCACGCTCAATTATTTATTTTATTTTTTTGGTGAAAACAGCGTCAAAACAGGAGGATCAAAAGGTCAAGGTGGTTCGTAAACAAGATCGTCACTCAGATACGGTCTCTTCCAGTCATCCTCGGAGCGATTGAAGCTGGAGTTGACCGTCGCCTCCGAGGGGAGCTTTTCTTGGAGGATTTTATTGTTATTCAATAAACGTCCTTGTTCCTCCTCGAGATCATGAAGTTTGATCTTTAGAGCTTGATTCTCGTCTTGAACCTCAAGTCGTAGCTTCCTCAACTTCTTGATATGCTTGGCCATCTTCTTCGATTCCGCAAGAAGTTGTTGGTATGCCTCAACGAGTTCTTCGTCCGACTCCCCCTCACTTGATGACTCTCCGCCGGTTGTTGATGTTTCATACAAAATCAAAGAAGTAGAGTCAGTGACTAAAGATGATAAACACAAATTAGAAGAGGGAAATTGAGAGGCATGAAAAGCAACAACTTTTTCTTTTTCCTCTTCACTTGAGGTCGATTCATCGAAACTAGAATCGTCCCAAGTTTTTGCTTGCAAAGCCTTCTTTTTGTATGATTTCTTAGAAGGACAATCCGTTGAAATATGGCCGTAGCCTTTGCATCGATAACATCGGATTTCCCCTTCGAAATCATCTTTTTCTTTTTCTTTAGAAGGTTTTGCAGCGCCTTTGAGTTTAGAGGATTTAGAACCCGATGATCCTTTAGATGATTTCGTGGATGAAGATCCATCGGTTCGATTCTTCCAAAACTTCCGACGAAATTTCTTTGTGATCCGCGCCAATTGTTCTTCAAAATCGGCAAAAGAGATTTCATCGTCGGAACTTGATTCGTTATCTTTTTCCTTTGTTGATTTGAATGCAATACCTGTAAGCTTAGAAGAAGACTTGGAAGAAATTTGATTAGTAGGAAAAGTCATCTCATAAGTTTGTAAAGCACCTACTAATTCCTCTACACTCATCTCATCCGGATGACTAACGGTTTCAATGGCGGTAACCTTTGCCCTAAACCGTTCCGGAAGAGTCCGAAGTATCTTTCTTACAATTTTCGACTCCGGAATCTTTTCTCCTAAATTAGCACATGTATTAATCACATCTTGAAATCTAGTGTAATAATCTGTAAACAATTCATGCTCTTCTATATGAATAGAGTCAAATTGACTTGTAAGCATCTGGAGCTTTTGAATTTTTACAAGATTAGTACCCTCATGTGTAATTTTGAGAATATCCCAAATTTCCTTCGCGGTTTCACACGCAGAAATTCGTGTAAACTCAGTCGAGGAAAGAGAATTATATAAAGCGTTCATACCTTTCCCATTGTAAGAAGATTTTTCGATTTTCTCTTTAGACCATCTAGAGCGAGGTTTTTGGGTAGTAGAATTTCCTACTTCCTCAACCGGATGCACCCAACCGTATTCAACGGTTTGCCATACCCGCTCATCAATTGAGATGAGAAAAGCTCTCATCCGCACTTTCCAATATGCATAATTGGTCCCATCAAAAAGAGGAGGTCTAAAAATATTACCACTTTCACTCGACATGATAGATAAACCTAAAACCCGCTCTGATACCAATTGTTGGTTTTTAGGATCCACAAGGATCTAAATAGGTACTATCAAATAACTAGAGGGGGGGTGAATAGGTGTAATATTTAAAAAATAAATCTCAGTGCAAAAATAAAACCAATGCGGAACATAAAAATAGCACACCGAGATATACGTGGAAACTCCAATCCAGGAGAAAAACCACGGGACCAACACGCAATAACAATCCACTAAGAAAAGAAGAATAACAAGGTGATTACCGACTCCACGGACTCAAACCCCTCCTTCAACTTCTTCGGACCTTGCGCTCCACCGATTGCACGTCCACTGCACACGTTCGAATCCACGAACGCCACTCGAATCCACGAGCACACGTTTCGAATCCACGAAACGCCTTTAGCACACCGAATCCACGATGCCACGTCGAATCCACGACGCAAACTCAGCCGGTAAGAATATTGGCTTCGATGGTGATCCTTTGCTTAGATTATCATTGAGGAACCGTAGAAGGAATCTCTAAGCAAAGACTAGATCAATTCGACAAAAGATAGATCTTGGAAGAACCGTCGAATTGACCTAAAAGAGGCTATAAAGAAGAACGATAAAAACCTAGCCTCTAGGGTTGCTCTCAAGTGTTTTTCAAATTGATCGGTCGTTCTTGAGAAACCCTAAGTGTCTATTTATAGGTTAGAAACCTTTGGAAAGAGATAAGAATCAAAAACTTACCTTATCTGGAATTTTTCAGGACGACGATCCGGATCGAAATTTCTGCGATCCGGATTGCCGTAACGAGACAGAAAATTTCAGAAAAACAAGAGTTCGGGATCCGGATTGAAATGCCCGATCCGGATCGTTCATATATTTCAGCAAAAACCAATGTTCGGGATCCGGATCAGAATTGGCTTGGATCCGGATTGGATTTGCATTTGCATATGAACCAACACCCTTCGGGATCCGGATTGGATTGTCTGATCCGGATCCTGAACATGTCCCATGTCCAGTTTTTTATTTTTATGCAATAAAAAATTCATCCAAGTGTTTCTACACTATAAGAAAGTATTCGGATCACCAAAATTATTTAGTTAAACATACCTGATCCTTTTGAATACTTTCTTCTTGAGATTGATGTAATTGATCCACAATTCTTCAGCTTCAATCTTCAAGACTCAAAACACTGAGTGTCAACTTGAGCTCTTGTTGATTCTTTTCTGAGTCTTCGATTGCTGATTGACAATTTGATTACTTCAAGACTCCGACTCAACATGCTGACTTGACTCACGAAATATGCCAACACCAAAAAGCCGTAACAACCCCCACCTTGAAAATTATATAGTTTTATTTTTATTTTTATTTCTATGCATGCCAACAACCATGCAAACAAAATAGATGTAACTATCAAATGCAGGCCCATCTTTTGATCAATAATGCTGCAAAAATCATCTAAAATTTTAAAAACTGATATGAAAGTTACAGCTACTATACTGCAAAAATCTCTCAGAATTTGATGATCAGGACACGATCTCATCGCCCATAAGCTGATTAAGACTCTGCGAAAATCTCTCAGAATTTGATGATCAGGACACGATCTCATCGCCCAAGCTGATTAAGACTCCCAAACTCACACTCCAACATAAAATGTACGAAATAGCATTACAAGACGCATCACACACGAAAAGTAATGGTTGTTGTGCGTCATCCATGTGCGACAATATTTGTGCCCACGTATACACAGCGGTTTATTTTGGCTATTGAATCTAATTCTAACATTTAAAAAAAAATAAAGAAAAAAAATAAGTCATTCAAAAGCGACCAAAAAAATAAATAAATAAATAAATAAAGTCTAAAATGCGATCGTAGCATCATGAACTAATTAATGTACACGACTTTATTCATTTTACCATAATAATTTAACCCAAAAAATTATACATTTTTTTCAAAAAAATTAATTGATTAGTTGAGACATAGATGACATGATCCTATTTTATTGCTATATTGAAAACCACCTCTTAAAAGGAAAAAAAAAAAAAAAATGTATGACTATTTCTAAATGAGAATTTAGTCCCAGTTTTTTCAATTTAAACATTTAGATCTTGTTTAATGTCACTGTAGTTTTTCTTTTATTTTCTTTTTAATAGAAATATTGTATATATAAGAGAGTGGATCTAGAAGTGGACTAACTATGGATTCATTGGATTAAAAACATTTGTTTACTTCTTTGATTTTGTTTTTGCGAGAATTTTTTTTTTGAGAGAATTTTTTTGCGAGAATTAAAATTATTAATTTTTCGCTTGCCATAAAAATAATTAGAAAATTATCGGCTAATTTAACTATATTGAATTTGTGTGTAAGAGAACGGCAACAATGCCAAACAAAAATCTAGTTTATAATTTTCAATTGTCACTAAAATAATTATTTTAAATTATAAAATAATATTCAAAATATTTGTAATATATACCATTACAATAAAATTATGCTATAGCGACAATTTTAAATACCGACACTTATAATTAATGCCGCTATATACTAACACTTATAATTAGTGTCGCTATATATGCAGTCGCTAGGGTGTATAGCAACATATTATTGTAATGTGTTCCAAAAATGTGTTTCTATAACTTAATTTTGGATATAGATGAAATATAGATATGACACTTATACAAAAGTGTCACAAAAATGTATCCATATAATTTAATTTTGTTGTAGTGTACTTAAATCAGTAAATCATTTATGACATAATAGTAAAACTGTATTTTTACATTGAAAATTAGATTTGTTCTTGACATGCAAGAACTTACAAAATATTTACATAAAAGCACTATTTGCGTACATGAATATCTTATTTTGTGTGTCTATTTTATTTAACTAAAAATTTTATAATATTCAATGGATGAGAAATTATTTATTTAGAAAAAAAAAAAAAACCAAACTTATAGGTAAAATACACTATAAATAAAATGTAAAAATTTTTCTCTATGACTGAAAGGGTTGAAAGGTAGTCGTTTGAATTTTGTCCATTGAAAAATATTGGCATTAATGATTCTAGAGAATAGCATATTTCACATATGAATAATTTATTCCTAATTAAAAAATAATTTATAGGTAGGATATATTAGTTGTTTAACTTAACTTCTGAAAAGTGTTTTGGATCTAAAAGTAATTTTCATAGAAAGATTGATAATATTGATTTTAAAATTTAATTCTGATTTTTTTTATATTCAAAATCAAAAACAACTAAAATTTACTTTTCGAAATATGATTCTGATTTTGCACTCAAATTTTAAATTTTAATTTTAATTTTAGATATAAATTTTAATTTTAATTTTACATTTTAATTTCAAATTTTAACTTTTAAATTTTTTTATTTTTAATTTTAAAATTTAAAATTTAAATTTTATATTTTAAATTTTAAAATATAGATATTAAATTTTAATTTAAATTTTAAAACTTCAAGTTTTAAATTTTAAATTTTAAATTTTAAATTTTAAATTTAAGATAAAATTTAAATCTTGATGTTTTAATTTTCAATTTTCAAATTTTAAATTTTTAAAATTCAAATTTTAAATTTTTAAATTTTATTTTTGAATTTTGAATTTTAAATTTCAAGTTTTAAAATTTAAATTTTTTATTTTTTATTTTCAAATTTCAACTTTTAATTTTTAATGTGTAATTTTCAAATTTTAGTTTTTAAATTTCAAATTTTAGAATTTAAATTTTAAATTTCAAATTTTAAATTCCAAAATTAGTTTTTAAATTTGAAATTGAATATTTATATTTAGATTTAAAATTTTAAATTTTAAATTTTATTTTTCATATTTATATTTTAAATTAAAATATCAAATTTTAATTTTTTGTGCAAATCTAAATTTTAAGATTTAAAATTTAAATTCAAATTCAAAATTTAAATTGAAATTTAAATTTTAAATTATTTTAAAATAAAATTTAGTTAAAAAATATTATTTATAAAATAAAATAATTTTATCAAATAGTTTTACCAAATAACTTCAGAAAAATTAATTTCTTTCTAAACTCCGAAAAACACTTTACGATTTTTAATCAAAATTAAATTTTTAAATCAAAATTAATTATGTATAAATTACCAAACCTGGCCTTACATATGTAGATCTATACATGTAAATGCATAGTGCCTTATTTGAGTGCATGCCCAATTTACTCAGCATATCCTCTTCAATCTACTCAAAAAGTATATAGCATTAAGAATATGTAATATATTTTATTTTTAAATTATTTTTTAAAATAAAATAAATTATATTATAAATAAAATATATTATTCTATCAAATTATACCTATTACGTTTTTTTAAACAATAAAAAACTGTTAGATTTGACTCAAAATCAGAATCGCTTCGATATTATGATTCAGGTTCGCCGACGGCTTCGCGGTGCGATGAGAAATTTTGTGGATGTCTGTGGTGGAAGCGAAGGGCTCGGGCCGCTAAAGAAAAATCCTAATTTCTCTTTTATTTGCCCTAGAGTGAAATCGAGCGATTGTACGAAGCAGAACTCTTTGTATTCCCTCTTTTCTACATAGTGAAACCTTTCCTCTTTCGTCCGTGATTTTTTTCCTGCAAAAAATTTTTTCACGTAAATCTGTGTGTTAATTCTCTGTCGTGCAATTTTGGTTTTACCTTTCTGTCGTGATCGCTAATTGATTTTGTTTAGTTTGTGCGCTCGTTGCTAACAAAAACAAATTCCTACATTCTAATCACACGACAAATTTTTTATTACCAAATAAATTGTACGCCGACATTCAGATAGAGCCTACAAACTTATCTAGTGAATAAATATATAAAGAGAGAATTAGACTGAAATACAATCGATGGTATCAAGTCATTTATATTATTAATTACTTAGTCATTGGATTAAGAAATATGCGGTTAATTATTTAGTCATTGAATAGTAAAAATTTTAGAATATCATTATAATTTCAACCGCACATCCTTTCATCCAACAGTTGGAAACTTGATAGTACCAATTGCTCGTTACTATTTTATATATATATAATGTTAAGAAATATTGATCATTTTAAATTAGTTATTCAATTTTTGAAAATACTCGTTTTACTATTCAGTCGTTCAATTTGTTTGATTCAAATCATCCAAATTGAGGAATTGAATAATAAAATTAATTAATTAAAATTTTAAATAATTAGATAGTAAATTAAAAATAATTCATATTTCAGATAAGTTGAGTGACATTGAGCTAGAAAATTCCAAACTGGGGGAGGTGGTGCGCCCCCTTTGGCAATGGCCCTTTGGCAATGGATTGAGCCAAAATCGCTTTTTCCCACCGCGCCCCTTTGAAGCCAAAATCCGATCCGCCGCTTCACCCCCCACCCCCAACCCCCCCCCCCCCCCCCCCCCCCAAAACTCTTTAACCCCCTTCTACTTTTGGGCTCCATTACATCGATCCCTTGGCACTTTTAATTAATTAGGGAAAAAAGTTGGTATAAAAAGGTTTTCTAAATTCTAACACTTTTGCATGCCCATACCCATATACGTGTAAACTTTTAATTTGGACAATTATTAGACATTTTAGAGTTTTATTTTCGTAGGTCTCTCTCCTTTCAATAAAAGTTATATTAATTGTAAGTTAATAAGAATAAATATTTATTATTATTTTTATTAAATTTAATTGTTTCAGAAAATAATCATGCGTTATTATTTCAAACATGTCAAAAAAACAAAAAGATATAATTTTTTTTTTGAAAAAAACAAAAAAAATAAAGAAACTGGCAGAAGAGTCCACATCCAAGAATAGATGGTGATGCTACGTATACAAATTTTTAGAAATTTACATATAGTTATAGATTATATACATAGATTATAAATTGCATGTCTCCCTACATAATTTTACAAGATTTCAATATATAAGAAAACTTATTCTTTCACTTCTGAGTTTGATCATTAAGAATGAAGATTAAAGAACAGGGTAATTAAACCTACTTTTGATTTTGTTGACTTTTTTTTTATATGTTAGAATAAATAAAGAACGCTGCTAGGGGTATAACCACGTTCGGGGTGTATATATAATTATATATTCATACACCTCGAACGTAGATGGCCAAGATTGATCTAATATTTTAAACATTCTATTCTCACTTCCTCTCTTTTTCAATACCGGTACACTTTCTTGCGTACCGATACTCTTTTAAATTTAAATATTTTTTATATTTTATTTGTTTCAAAATTTATTATAAAATAAAGTAAAAAAATGTAAACTAGAATAAAATTAAATATTTTTAAAATTTAAATATTATAAATTGAAATATCGTTTACAATTATTAAATTGTAAAAATGTATATTTAATTTTCGGATCATGTCTTCCTCTCATGGGACATTCTTGGCACTAGTATAATTTAAATTTTAACTTTGTGGAAAAATTTTAATTTAATTTTGTGTAAATTTAGTTTTTAAATTTAAATTTAAATTTAAATTTTAATTTAAATTCTAAATTTTTTTAAATTTTTATTCATAATTTTTTTTAAATAAATAAATAAATAGGGAGTACTTGTGTACCGGTACCGGTACCGGTACCGGTACATAAGGGGAAGTAGTGGAGGGAAAATATATAATAACCTAAAAAAACAAGAGTGAAAATATCATAGTTGAATTTATTGCTTATCTCAAAAGTAATCCGGAGCGTTCATTTCCAGATGTAGGATTTACACCCCGATGACGGGTGTATAGGTAGACTTTTCCATAAAAAAAAATTGCTTTTTAAATTTTTATAATATATATATATATATATATATATATATATATATATATATATATATATATATATATATATATATGGGGCAATTTCCTACGTACCCCTAAAAATTTTTCAGTTTTCAGATTTACCCCTCTTAGAAGGCTAATATTAAAACTACCCTTCTTACGTTCCAACTTCTTTCCAAAATACCCCTGAAGTTAAACTCTGTTAGTGTACCGTTTGAGACTGCCGTTATCTATGTGTAATTACTATTTTGCCCTTTCAAATATACTCTAAACCCTAAACCCTAAAACCCTAAACCCCTAAACCCTAAAACCCTAAACCCTAAATCCTAAAACCCTAAACCCTAAAACCCTAAAAAATTCTAAACCTAAACCCTAAAACCCTAAACCCTAAACCCTAGAACCCTAAAAAATCCTAAACCCTAAACCCTAAAACCCTAAACCCTAAATCCTAAAACCCTAAAAAATCCTAAACCCTAAACCCTAAACCCTAAACCGGGGCAAAATAGGTATATCTGATAGTTTTCAACTCCGATTATTATTTAACTCTAGTTTAACCCTAGTTAACTTAACAAAGGAAAACGGTAGGGGTATTTTTAATAACGGTGGAACGTATGAAGGGTATATTGGAAAGAAAAAAATAAGAGGGGTAAATCAGATATTTCTTCATATTTCAGGGGTACACAGGCAATTATCCCTATATATATATATATATATAACGATTCGGTCCACTAGGAATAATAACTTATTGGGCCCAAATCACAGCCCAAAATACTTAAGTCTAGTAATTATTACTAGTGTCCAGGTCTTATATATACCCAAACACATTCACACTCCCATCCGATTGTCACGCCCCGAGTTTTAAAAATCCGGTCTAAATTTTTTTTTTTTTTTTTTTTTTTTATAAAATCAGAGTTCGCAAACTGGGCGTAACAGACCGCCACACATATAGAAAATCCTCTATCCCAAGAATAGAGACTCCCCTATATATGCACGGCTAGGCTAGTAATCATCATCAGAGAGCAATAAATATCTCAGTAATAATACTAATCTAATCAGCAGGAATAATCCAAAATAAATTATTACATCATCAGTTTTAAACGTCTAGATCAAACAGGAACTAAAATGAAATGCGATAAAATGAAAGTCAGCATAAGGATCTCGACTATAAGAATAGCATCAGGGGGACAGCTCTATCGTGACAGCCTCACTCGATCGTCCCGATATCCCTCCACCCGACGGACCTGGAAAATGGTCACCCAGGGGGTGTGAGATACACTGTACATATATCCCAGTGGGCACGACGAGCCGAGAAATAGCTAATCGTACCTACTGGGTACTAAAATCTGCGGATGGTAAAGATCGATAGGTACAGCTGAAGAAAAAGATCTACTGATAATCAAAAATAAAGAACTGCAGATAAGTAATACTGAAAATCAGGATATGACAGTGATAATCAATCATACATGCTGGAAATCAAAGATATCTACAAGAATCGTGCATAACTGAACTGCAAGTAATAAAAGTATGTCTACAGGTAATAATACTGGAAATCAACATAACTGAATAGCAATGGTACAAGGTAAAAGTAATGCGTCAAAGATAGAAACCCAAGTACCCAATCATGCGCCACTATTAGTCTCACAGGACCTCAGGCAAAGCCACTGATCCGCACCCCATCCGCTGACATAACCCTGCTATCGTGGGCTCACGGGTCTTTCCTCTAGACCACTTTACCGGTAAAGAACAATCTCCATGGGGAGCTACCCCGGCCATGTTCGTGGAGTACAGCAGTGCGTGGCAAGTCATAATGATCAATCTCACGGTCTAATGACCGGGTAGTCGGCAACATGCCGAGATCCCAACCGGGAACCATCAGTCTATATCTATCAATCAGGATCAATCATGCATATCGGAATATCAATCAATATCTCAAGTGACGGGAATCAACGAGTATAATCAAATCATGCAAATCTATGTACTGGGATATGAAAGCCGATAAATAAGTACACATGATATGTCTAAAGAGATCTATATCTGTCAAGATAGTCATATGGCATACAGGTAGCATCAGTAGGCTAATCAAGAACAAATGTATATGACAGGTCTAAGAAAATCAGTGTCTATCAGGAAAATCATGCGGTATATAGGTGCAATCATCATAGGTCATATCGATAAAATCAACAGGCTAATCCAAAAACAGGTGTCCGACTGGACTAAAGCAATCAGAGGGCCAAAAAGCTAAAGCCCGGATGGAAGGTAACCCACCTGAGTGTAGGCAGATCCTCAAACTCCCGCACAGCTACTGGGAGGCCGGTGCTAAACAACTGGGCCCTGAATAAGAAGATATGGTCAGTAATAGACTCACACAAACTCATCCCGGCGACACAACAGTAACGGAAGGCTTAAACGGGTCAATAAGGCCGATTTACAGGACGAGATCCAATTCCCGGTCAACGAGAGTCTACGGGCCTCTAATAACATGCCCAGCGGGTGTAAAAACACTGTTTAACGAGAGCTAGCATGTTCATTTTACATTTTGGTCCATAATAGATCTTAAATTGCATAAGGACATTAAGTTGACGGCTTTTTTCGACTCGTTCTTGGAATCCGGGGGTCCAACAACGACGCCGTAAGTTTCAGCGCGCTCGTTACGTCGAGACGGGGCCCGTGCTCACAAACTTGGACTGACACGGATCCCGAGAACAAAGTTGGCCCATAACATTCTTTGGCTCAAATAACCACTATGCTAAATCTTAATATCCACTTGATCAACTTAAGAATTAACTGGAGCATCATGTTCAGAAGGGTAAGTAGGGTTGAGGGCTCACCTTTGGCACGTCGGAGGCTGGCCGGAAAGCTCGCCGGAGCAACACCACCAAAGTGCCCAAGGCTCGGTTTGGCCAAGATCAAATGCCCCCTGTTCAGACAGCAATCAAGGGTGAGCATCAGTTAGAGGAGGGTCTCAGATGAGCACTGGTCCACGCTGGGTCGATGCCCGACGGCCGGAGGCGGCGGCGGCCGGAAGACAACCCGAAATGGGTATTTCGGGTTCATGGTCAGAGATCGGTTACAGGGGGGTTCTTGGCCCAAAACAAAATGATGGGGATCCTTTAATTAGAGTTTAGGTCCTACCTGTACGGGTGGCCGGAGCCCAGTTCGCCGGAGTTGGCCGGAGCCCGATTTCGAGAGCAACTCGGGTGCAACTGAAAAGAAACCAAACCCGACGTCAAGACTTCCATGCAATGCCACAGGATGCCTTAGAGTGGTTCACTGAACGTACCTGCACCGTTTCCCGGCGTCCGGAGGCGACGGCGAGGCGTGGCGGCGGAGCTCGGTGAAGCTTTGATAGCCGTTAATGGCGGATTCCGGTGAGGTGCTTCCGGACCGGTGCGACCTGGATCAGGTTGCTCTCCACCACACCAGGATGCTTCCTGCATAGGTGGCCGACGTCTGGAGCAAGCGGCGGCGCCGGACGGCGACGATCGGCCGATGAAGGGAAAAACGGGTTTTTAGGGCACGGCCTATCGCACCCGATCCTCAACCGATAGCCCTCCAACCTTGCGGAGGCGCTGCAGTCGACGAGAGGGTCGATTTCAACGGTGCTAATCTTGATCTTGACGACCGGGAGGCGGCGGAGTCCACACGATCGGCCCGAAAACGATAATTCCGGCGATAGGGTTTCCGCCGGCGATCGGGACGGCAGCGACGGCTCGGCCTGCACCCGGACTATCTCCTCGGTGTCAGAAGTCCACTGATCATGCCCAAATGCCAGATTAAAGAGGAAAGTTCCAAGAACTTACCTCGTCGGAAAAACCGTGGAAGTAGAAGCTGGCCGCGGCGGTGCACGGCGGCGGCTGGGGCCGGGTCTGCTCAGCTCGGTTGCGGCTCCACAGGGGAACTTCACCAGAGAGGCTTGATCAACCAGGACCTTCCCGAGCACCTCCCTTTCCGAGCACCCGAGATGAAGGTGGTGGCTTTATCCCTTGCTTTTCCGGCGACTGGGAGGCGGCGGCCGGTACGGGGAGATCCGAGAAGCGTGGCAGAGGGGAGGAGAGGTGGTTGCGAGCTGGTGGCTGAGGCTGAGCTACGGGATTTAAAGAGGAGGATTAGGTTTTGAAATTCAAATTTTGAATAGTGCATGGTTGCACACTTTGCAGTTTGGTTCCTCCAGCTTCAGTATTTCGACCTTGGTCCTTCACAGCAGCATATTCTCACACTTAAGTCCCTCTCCAATGCGTGGCACGCAAAACGAGGCAAGAAGTATAGGGTCTATTGTGTAATTTACTATGTTTTTCTGTGTTTTTCACGCTTTTTGAGGCATTTCAGTCGTCAATTCGAAAAACGGACTTCGCCACGACGTCCGGCTCGACGAAACCTATCAGGTAGCGATTTTTGTTTTTCGAGAAAACGCCCGGATGAAATCGCGGTCCATAAAATACTGTACAGAAATACATTTATCGCGTTTTTCGAGACTCTAGGGTCGTCAAACGGAAATTCCGTCAGCGCCATTGCGTTCAAAACGACGAAACCGTTCAAATCCACTATTTGAAGTGCTATGATCGGTTTCTAGATGACGAATTGGCCAACGTTGGCACTTAGGGAAATTCGAAATAGAGGTTACTATTCATCTACTGTTCCAAAGCACTATTCACTTAAGTCGTGGGTCCCGCCCGCTTCAACGCTGGTTTCAGGAAGATCTGACCGTCAGATCTGAACTTGCTTAATATGATTTTGATCAGTTCGCCGAGACGGTCGCGCTCGTGATCTTGGATTTTCGAGATTCGGCTCGGATTGAAATGCGATATTTCTGCCTCGTAATTTGTGCAATTATACCGCAGAAAAGGAGCAATTAGGCTATTCTTGCCATTTATGATCCAAACTCAACTAAACTTTTTATTATTCTCATTTATTTATTTATTTACAAAAATTCAAATTCTTACACCGATGTAGGACTATTAGGGTGTCACAAACTCCCTCCGTTTAGGCTTGACATTTTCGTCAGCCCAAACTCACACACAGCAGCCCAAGATCACCAG
Organism: Tillandsia fasciculata; assembly: GCA_029168755.2. NCBI lineage: Eukaryota > Viridiplantae > Streptophyta > Magnoliopsida > Poales > Bromeliaceae > Tillandsia > Tillandsia fasciculata. Next base: position 23,311,186 of record CM054935.1, read on the forward strand.
GCGATGTGAAACTCGTCTCGCTAGCCATGTCATCTAGACTCAGACTCAGCCGAGACTCGCCACACACTTCCAGCTGGTTATTGGCTTTGATACCAAATGTAATGATCCGGCCCACTAGCAATAATAACTCGTTGGGTTCAAATCACAGTCTAAAATACTTAAGCCCAATTATTATTACTAGTGTCCAGGTCATATATATACCCAAACATATTCACACTCCGATCCGATGTGAAACTATTGGGGTGTCACAATATATATATATAGAGTCCGGCTAGAATACTATCGATAGCACCAAACAATTGGTGCTATCAAGTTTTCAGCCGTTGAATGAAAAGATATGCGGTTCAGATTATAGTGGTCCTCTAAGATTTTTATTATTCAACCAACCACCTAGTAAACCCTATGGGACCACTATAATCCCAACCGCATATTTTTTTATCCAACGGCTAAAAATTTGATAGCACCAATGGTTTGGTGCTAACGATAGTATTCTAGCCTAATTCTCTCTCTCTCTCTCTCTCTCTCTCTCTCTCTCTCTATATATATATATATATATAACCAAAATATATAGCTGTGTAATTAGTAATTTTAATTAAAAAGGATTGCGTAAATTAAAAGTTCAGGTGTCCATTTGTGAATGAGCTAAAGTTCAGGGTATCTGCACATTTTTTCCTAATTATTATTAGCACTCTCTAATATAATCATAATTATAAAAAACACCATTCCATTTGTTTAGACTTATTACAACATGATTAGATAATCTATTTATAGAGCGTGGAGTTTAATTATTTTGTTTTAAATTGGTATGAAATAAATAATTTTTGTTTAAATACAATTTAAAAAACAAGTAGAAATAAGGTTAATTTTTCATTTGGATGAAAATCAAATTATTTTTAAAAATAAGATAAAAAGTATTTGGATGGTTAGATTAGAATAGCGGAAATAAAAATAATTATAATTTTAAATTTTAAATATTTTATTTAGTTAATTAACGTCAAATTTAAAATAATTTAATAAATTAATAAATTTATTAGCTATGAATATTGTATAAGACAATGGAAAAATATATTAATTAATTAATTAATTATAAAATATAACTTAACTTTTTAATTAATTAGTAAGTTATCTAATTAGTTAAGAAAATAATTTTATTAGTCAAAATATTAATTAGTTGACCACCAAAATATTAGTTATTAGATAAAAATTTTAAATAATTAATTTTTAATGAGCTAATTAATCATAAATAATAAATAAATTAATTATTCAACTATTTAAGCAATAGATATGTAATGACTTAAATATATTAATTAGATTAATTAATAAGTTAATTTAATAATTCAAATTAAATTTAAGCTTTAATTAAGCTTGTTTGTTTCAGGATGGAGGTTGGAACAACTATATTATTCTTATTCCTTCTTATTTTTAATAAAAGAATTATAAATTATTTATTTTAAAAATAAATTTTGGATGTTAGAAGAAAAATAAGAATTTATTCTATTTAATTGTTATTTTTAAAGAAAATATTTTTGATATATCTAAAAGTGGGTGTATGATATACACCTCATTCATTCAATAATAAAATAAATTTTACTGATTATTGAGAAGTGATTAATAAAAAAAAAAAAAATTATTTCAGAATGAACACTATAATAAAACTATGAGAAGTGCTACATGTACACCCCCAAAGGGGGTGTACATCATACACCCCCACCCATCTATGGTGGGGGTGTTTTTTAGGGGTCACTTCATGTGACCCCTAAAAAACACCCCCACCATAGATGGGTGGGGGTGTGAGATGTACACCCCCTTTGGGGGTGTACATGTAGTATTTTTCTAAAACTATACTATAGCGACACTTTTAAGTGTTTCTAAAATCTGAAAAAAGTGTTGCTGACAAAAATACTAATACTTATAATTAGTGTTGCTATATGTGCCGTCAATGAAGTGTATAGCGATATATTATTATAATATATTTTAAAAATATATTTTTATAATTTAACTTTAAATATAAATAAAATATAAATAAGATACTTGTACAAAAATATCACGACAAATTGTGTTGCTCTATTTCCAAAGCATTTTGGACCTCTTGTTGCTTTGGACTTTTGACTAGTAGTTTGTACTTTGGAAATTTAGTATTTAAAAGAGTGAATGAGAATAATAGTACCACATGTTGTGGTTTTTTTGCTGAGCTAATAATTGCACTATTTTTTGTCAAAAGGAATCTTGTTGTTGCTGGATTAAGTTGTTGGGATTAAACATAATATTAGGGACAACCTTGCAAAATTTTAATTTGATTCTAGTCTCTTTAACTATGATGCCATGCATAAGTTTTTTTTTTTTTTTTTAAAAGAGTGTTTGGCTGTGCGTAAAATCATTAAAAAAAAAAAAAAAAAAAAAAAAAAAAAAAAAAAAAAAAAATTGAAAAAAAGTTTTAGTGGAAATTTTTTTTATGTTTTATAGTGTTTGGTTTGTAGAAAAATATTTATTTTTATCAATATTTATTTGGTTGAAAGATAAAAAATAACATATTTGTTTAGTTTAATAAAAAAAAATTGAATGAAAAAAATCTTAAAATTCTTAAGTTTTTATTTTTCATTGTAAATCAACGGAAAATGAGAATACCTTATTTTTTTCAAATCTATAAAAAAAAATTGAAAAAAAAAAATTACAATTAAACAAATATATAAAAAATAAAATTTTTCAACCAAAATATAATTTTTGGTACATTTTACATCCAACCAAACACACCTAAGTAATTGTGTAGAGATTCAATGGTTGAAACAAGAGATCTCAAGCTGGAGATAACTCAAGTTTATTTCTAAACAATAAAAAAATTAAAGTTGTCTTTCTCTAGAAAGAAAAAAAAAAAAAAAAAAAAAAAAAAAAATCTTGATGATTCACAAAAACTAAGAACAGGGAACCCTCTTTTTGTGAATCATCAAGATTATTATTATTATTATTATTATTATTATTATTTTTATTATTATTATTATTTTTATATCGGATTTTTAATCTCGAATCTAAAACGATGGTAGAATTTTTTAATGTTAAAGTAGATGAAACTTTTCATTTTGCATCTGATAAATCTACTCCTAATATGTCTCTTGATGATGATACTCATGTAAATGCATCTTCTCATGATAATTCTTTCGATAATGTTGATGCATCTCATAGTTCTCCTAGTTTATCTGATATGCAGGAATCATCATACATACCTCCGAGCACTCCGTTATCTCAAACGCTACGTATCTCCAAGGATCATCCAGAGTCAAATATTATTAGAGACCCACAAGAAAGTGTCAGGACTCGGAGACAGTTGATTTGTGGAGTCGCATTTTTTTTTCTATTTTTTAGAGAGAGAGAGGGAGAGAGAGAGAGAATGGTATTAGTATGCACAAAGACTAAGAACAGTATATTGAAAGTATTTTGACAATTAAACTCTTCTAACGATAAGATGGTGAAATAAAATTTTGACATACTCATTTAAAAATTCAAATTTAATTTGTTGGTACATTCGCTTATGTATAAATCTCTCCTTTGATTGTTTTAACATGATCTTTATGATAAAACATCTGAATCAATGATTAATACTACTAAATATAATTTTACGAAAAGTTTTATGTTTGAAGTCTAATTAATTTACGTTGCTAGTTAAATTTATTTTCAAAAATTAAACGAAATAAATAATATGTTAATTTTTTTAAAAAAAATATTAAAATAAAAAAAGTTGCATAACCCTAAAATCCAGCATAGAGTTTAATAAGTGAATTATAAGTTAAGAAAATACCATAAAAATATCTCAAAAATACAACAAAAGAACAATTTCTTTTGAGAACCACTAACTAAAAGAATATTTGCTAGATTCTTTTGCCTCTTCCTTGGGTGATAGGAAGCTGTTGCTAATAAACAAAGATTTCAATTACAATTATAAAAAACAATTCAATTCCTTTTGTACACCTTCCATCATCTTATACATCACTTAAAAGTGTAAGATATTTTTTTTATTCCATCAATCAAAATTTTTATGTTGGTTCAAAGGAATCAGTATATTATGATCCGACCAAAAGTCAGGTTGGATCGCGTCATGTTCGAAATGGTGTGAGTTCGGATTGGGCCAAGTTATATTCGAAATGATGTGAAATTGGTTAAATTGAAATTTAATCAAGACTCATGAATATTGTGTCCATACGTTTTAACTGAATTAGTTGTATATTTCTTACAACTAGAATTTTTAGAATTAATGATTAATTAACACCAACGATGCGAGAAATGGCATCAGAGGCAAAAATCATGGATTTGATTTTCGCCTACTACTAATTTGTGTTGGTGTTAGGTGGGTGACCTTGTGGCGAGAGGCTGGTTAGATCGAATCATATTCAAAATGACGTGAGCCTAATAAGACTGATTCACAATTGATATCCCTAGACATCATATCTATAAATAAATAAATTATATACTTCTAATCGTTCGAATTTTTAGAATTAATAATTACCGATACAGTCCGGCACTCAACGACCCTAATTTAATGAGTCTAATTTAATGCCCACTTTTTTAAGTAGGCCCTCAGATCTTTCCAGTCCATTCCAGGAGCAACTAAATTATATATATATATATATATATATATATATATATATATATAGAATTAGGTTAGAATATTATTGATAGCACCAAGTCATTGGTGCTATTAAGTTTTTAGTCGTTGGATGAAAAAATATGCGGTTGGGATTATAATGGGCCCCTAGGATTTACTAGGTGGTTGGTTGAATAGTAAAAATTTTAGGGGACCACTATAATTCTAACCGCATATCTTTTCATCCAACGGCTGAAAACTTGATAGCACCAATTGTTTGGTGCTATCGATAGTATTCTAGCCGGACTCTTATATATATATATATATATATATATATATATATATATATATATATATATATTTCTGTTGATTATTGCCTACACAGAGCTAATCAGCATAATAAAAGTGCCTTAATCAATGTTACCAAAATCAAATTATTAATGAGAAAACTGAAAATGGTTAACTATTTGAAGTTCCCCTAATTTAATGGCATGCTAATTGTTTTTTTTGTGGATGGGTGCAGCTAATCATGCAGTTAGCTCTCAGCTTTTAATTAACAAATGACCAAAAGAAGTAAAAACTGGCCCACAATCACATGATTAATTAGCATCTAAACCAACTGGGAGAATATTGACAGGTTTGAGTTGCAGATCCAAGATTTATTGTTGTTATTATTCAACTGTTCTTATTAGCCATCAAGTTGGTATTTTCTAGAGACTGGTGTTAAATTTTTTTCCCAAAAAAATATGATTTGTCATTAATATTGTTGCTTATCAAGTAGAGTAATCTAACTCCACTAGTTGATATTAAACAAAATATTACACTATTATTTGTTTGAGGATCTCAACCTTTCATTTTGGTTGTAATGCTGAGGCATGTGATCTGAAGAGACCTGCCAAAGGAGAAAATTGGTTATTTTCTATTTTGAGGTTTATTATCATGTGCATAATCTGTGTCACTGATTCTTTCCGTTTAGCCGTTTAGGTTGTGACAGTTTGAAATTATCAGACGATATGAGATCTGTCTCATATTTTCGGCCGGTGATGGTGAGACGCGATCGGACACCGCGGATCGTGGCACGTCTCTTCTGTGTTGCCGCGGCCGTTTTTCTCCGAAGGAGCAGTCGAAAACGCGAAGAGATGCAACTGGTGCTGATGAAACCAGGTGAAGCAAAACCACCAGCATACGTATATTCTGGAGAGATATATTTGCTCTTCATCTTTCACACTGAACGTTGTAGAAATTTAAATACAGAAAAAAAAGTAAAATGGCATGGAAATGTACTGCCCAGATACGGCTGCTGCATTTATAATCTGACAGCCACCTGAGTGACATCAGTAAGGTATCAAATAAGCTGATCAGCCAATAAAATTTGCTAACTTGTAATAGCTCAAGGTCCTAACTTTTACTTTTATATATATATATATATATATATATATATATATATATATATATATATATATATATATATGGGGCAATTTCCTATATATCCCTAAAAATTTTTCTGTTTTCAGATTTACCCCTCTTAGAAGGCTAATATTAAAACTATCCTTCTTACGTTCCAACTTCTTTCCAAAATACCCCTGAAGTTAAATTCTGTTAGTGTACCGTTTGAAACTGCCGTTATCTGTGTGTAATTACTATTTTGCCCTTTCAAATATACCCTAAATCCTAAACCCTAAACCCTAAAACCCTAAAACCCTAAACCCTTAAATCCTAAAACCCTAAACCCTATAAAATTCTAAACCCTAAACCCTAAACCCTAAAACCCTAAAAAATCCTAAACCCTAAAACCCTAAACCCTAAACTCTAGAACCCTAAAAAACCCTAAACCCTAAAACCCTAAACCCTAAACCCTAGAACCCTAAAACCCTAAGAAATCCTAAACCCTAAACCCGGGGGCAAAATAGGTATATCTGATAGTTTTCAACTCCGATTATTATTTAACTCTAGTTTAATCCTAGTTAACTTAACAAAGGGAAACGGTAGGGGTATTTTTAATAACGGTGGAACGTATGAAGGGTATATTGGAAAGAAAAAAATAAGAGGGGTAAATCTATTTCTTCAGATTTCAGGGTTACACAGGCAATTATTCCTATATATATATATATATATATATATATATATATATATATATATATATATATATATATATATATATATAGAGAGAGAGAGAGAGAGAGAGAGAGAGAGAGAGAGAGAGAGAGTTGGGCTGGAATGCTATTGATAGCACCAGCCCAACTTTGCCACCCATTTTGTAGTCATTGGATCGCATTGAAATTCGTTGAGGCTCTTTAATGAAAAAAAAGAGAAAAGAAAAAGTAAAAAGAAAAAGTAAAAAGTAAAAAACTTTTCTTTTTAATTAAAGGACTTGCACGAATCTCAATGCAATCCAATGACTACAAAATAGATAGCAAAGTTGGGCTGGTGCTATCAATAGCATTCCAGCACAACTCTCTCTCTCTCTCTCTCTCTCTCTCTCTCTCTCTCTCTCTCTCTATATATATATATATATATATATATATATAAAGAGTGATGCTGGAATACTTCATTACTAGAATTTTATTGTTACTATCAATTTTTTTTCGATGATGGAGTCTCCGAATCGATGATTAACATCGTTGAATATGATCTAAACTACTAGAAGTATCTACAAAGAAAATTTCATACTTTTTCGATATTCTTTTCTTATTCATCAAGTGGACATAAATTGAACAGCTGAAAATGAATATCCTTCAAAAAGTAATGATAGGAGTCTTGTAATTAAGATCGATAATATAGATCTTGTTTTAAATAGTTTAAAAAATTTTCTAACCAAAATTCAATCAATTTAGATTTTTTTATAACGTTAAACGAGCAAACATCTCATATCTATCATTAAAATTATAAATTTTGCAACTCTTTGATCATTAGTTGAATGATATCGAAAAAATTTAAAATTTAATTTTAAATAGTTCTAGCGGTCTAGATCATGCTCAATCGATCATCGATACAGAGGCTCCATCATTGAAAAAAAATCAAAAGTAACATTGAGGTTTTACTACTAATAGTATTCCAGCATCTCTCTCTCTCTCTCTCTCTCTCTCTCTCTCTCTCTCTATATATATATATATATATATATATATATATATATATATATATATATATATAGTGTAGGGCTACTATACTCTTATGAATATAAACCTTTTTGTACTCATAAATTTTCGCCCTTTAAATGAAGGGATGTGCGGTTAGGATGATAGTGATCCCCATAGAATTTAGTGGGTTGTTGGTGAAATAGTATAAATCCTAAAGACTACTATAATCCTAACTGCACATTTCTTCATCCAAAAGCCGAAAATTTATGAGTACAAAAAATTTACTCATAAGAATATAGTACCGTACTCTCTCGTCTTCTATCTCTATCTCTCTCTCTCTCTCTCTCTCTATATATTATATACTCTAACCGTAAGTCTTAATATATATATATTATATAGATATAGATATATGATAGAGAGAGAGAGAGAGAGAGAGAGAGAGAGAGAGAGAGTAATAGTATCAAGTTATTGGTGCTATCAAGTTTTCTACCCCTAGATTAACTCTCTCGATCATTTTCATCCATTAGATTTTACTATTTTTCCAACCACCTATTAAACCCAAGGAACCCACTGTCATCTCAACCACACATCTTTTAATTCAAAGATTAAAATTTAATAGCACCAATGACTTGGTACTATTAATAGTTATATATATATATATATATATATATATATATATATATATATCTAATATAATATATCCTGTTTAATCCTGTTTAATCAAAAATATATATATATATATATATATATATATATATATATATTATATTATATATTTTTGATTAAACAGGGATTAAACAGGGATATATATATATATATATATATATATATATATATATATATATATATATAATATATATATATATATATATATATATATATATATATATCTATATATATATATATATCGTAGGGCTACTATACTCTTATGAGTATTATAAATCTCTTTATAGTCATAACTTTTTCACCCTTGGATGAAGGATGTGCGGTTATGATGATAGTAGTCCCCCTAGAGTTTACTAGGTTGTTAGAAAAATAGTATAAATCCTAGGGACTACTATAATCCTAACCACACATCCCTTCATCCAAGGATGAAAAATTATGAGTATAAAAAATTTTACTCATAAGAGTATAGTAGCCGGACCCTATATAATATATATATATATATATATATATATAATATTTATATATATATTATATATATATATATATATATAAAATATTGAGCTTCTATAATTTTAAAGTATCAAATCATTGGTGCTTATAAGTTTCTACTCTTTGAATGAAAAGATGTGTGGATAGGATGATAGTGAACCCCTTGAATTAAGTGAACAGTTGGTAAAATAGAATGATCTAAGGGATGAAACATTTGACTAATTTCATTCCTTAGATCATTCTATTCGACCCACCACTCAATCCAAGACCTACTATTATCCTAACCACACATCTTTTCATTAAAAAGCTAGAAACTTACAATCACCAATGACTTTGTACTTTTAAAAAATTAAGAGCTTAATATATATATATATATATATATATATATATATATATATATTATATAGGTTATATATATATATATATATATATTATATGCGCTTTAAAAGTACCAACTCATAATGTTCGTAGGTTTTTAGCACTTATATGAAAAGATGTATGATTAGGATAATAGTGGGCACCTTAGATTAAGTGAGCGGATAGTGAAATATAATGATTTAAGAGATGAAATTAGTCAAATGGGTAAATCTAATAGTAGAAAACTTACAAGCACCAATTGCTTGGTGCTTGTACAAGCACAGTAGCCAGGCACTCTCTCTCTCTCTCTCTCTCTCTCTCTCTCTCTCTCTCTCTCTCTCTCTCTCTCTTATATATATATATATATATATATATATATATATATATAGTAGGGCTATTATACTCTTATGAGTATAGACTCTTGCGTATTCATAAATTTTTCGCTATTGGATGAAGGGATGTGCGGTTATGATGATACTAGTCCCTTAGGATTTAGTGGGTTGTTGGTGAAATAGTATAAACCCTAGGGGACCACTATAATTCTAACCGCACATCCCTTTATCCAATGACCGAAAATTTATGAGTACGAAGAGATCTATACTTATAAAAGTATAATAGCCGGACTATATATATATATTATATATATATATATATATATATATATATATATATAACTGAGTTACTATGCTATCGATAGCACCAAGTCATTGGTGCTATCAAATTTTTAGCCTTTGAATTAAGGGATGTGCAGTTATGATGATAGTGGTTCTCTAAAATTTAGTGGGTGATTAGTTGAATAGTATAATCTAAAAGATAAAAATGATCAAAAAGATATATCTAATGATAAAAAAATTAGTAACACTAAATATTTTATACTATCGATAATATTTCGGCAGGACTATATATATATATATAATGATAAAAAAATTAGTAACACTAAGTATTTTATGCTATCGATAACATTTCGGCAGGACTATATATATAATATATTATTATATATATCTATATATATATATATATATATATATATATATATATATTATATTATATAATATACACACACACACACACAGGCGCCAGTCCCCGCGCGCGCGCGCGCGACACACACACACAAAAAAATTATAAAACTCAGTGAACTATAAATTATTTTAACTCCAATATCCAACCTTTCAAAGATTCTTTTTTACTACATAATCTTTTACTTTGATCAATTTGAGTCCGTCAATAATATTTTGATTTCAAATTTTAAGTTAACGTTTTATTTTAATAAATAAAATTATAAAAAATTTACAAAATATACTAATTAAATTTATAAAGATAAATAATACAGTTAAATTTTAAAATTAAAATATTATTGTTATACTTGAATCAAATAAATTAAAAAATTAATTAGTTAATTCAAAATTTTAAAACATCCTACAGTTAATTCAAAATTGTGTAAGTTTTACATTTTTTTTTTTAATAATATATGTTAAGCTTTACAAAAATAATCAAAATAATATTCAAATCAAGCTTTTTCCTTCAAATAAAGTCTTTGGACACGGATCACACCCAGTATTAAATTTATAACTGAACTTAATTACAAACCATTTTATGCAAAATTTTATATAATCATTGATATTGGAAATCTGGTACTCGTCTCGGTATCAAATTTTGTGAACCCGTAATTCGTTTTGGTACCAGTTGTTGAAATTTTACAACAAAAACATCAAATCATAATTTTATTATAAACATGTTTCCTCAATAGAAACTAAAACCGATATAATCACAAAGAGTAGAAAAAATTAAAAACATAAAAAATACGAGTGAAATAAAATTTATTAACCAAGAAAAAAATTACACCAACTTCTTTTCTATACTAGAGTTGCTTCAATCCGTGTCCTCCTCTTAAATCTCTCTCACCATTCTATCGTCTTTATAAAACTTAGAAGACTTCTCTTTTTAAACGCATCCGTGCGTGTATCTAAAATTATGAACATTTTGGCCATGTCATATAGGTGTAGCTAAATTTTAGCTTCCACCGTGTCATATGAGTGTGATTAAACTCTACCACCATCAAATAATATCACATATGTGTTAAGATCAGAATGTTCGCCACTTAAGAGAGTGACACGTGGCGTCAACTATCGGCTAAAGACGTCAGCCGACAGGAGAATAAGTCAACAAAGAGGGACTCGCGTCTCAATTAAAACCGATTTCAGTCGCGTAAGAGTGCAGCACTTGACATGTGCCATTCGGCCAAATGTGTCAACCGACAGAGAAAGCGGCCGAAAACAAGAAGATCGCCACCTCATCCAGGATCGACCTCGACGGAAGACGAACACCAAACCGTCCCAGTCGAGCGACGAAAAAGGCAAAATCAGAATCAATCTCTGATTGTTTTAGCCAAAAAAGAAAAGACTCTAAAAGGAAGGAGTGCGAGGTCTGGGCGCGGAGCTCGTAACTGACTCCGAAACGACAAGCAGCGCCCAGCATTGGAAAGCGCTGAAAATCACGCTTCAGCGCGTTGATAAGGGAATGAACTTGGACGAAAAAACGGCTACCATCCTATTTGAGAAAGTTCGACTCAAAAGGAAGTAGTTGAGAAATTAACGATAATTCTTCCCAAATCACGCCGATTATTTAAATCGACGATTCTGTGCATAGTTCGGGAGTGTATAAATATCCGAACCATCGAAGAAATAAGGATCCTGCAACCTCGTATGCCATAAGCCATCCCTGCTTTTCATATCTTTAATGTCTGCATTTATTGCTTTCCTAAATAACTTTAGGTGTAGATTAACTTATAATCAGTTACTTGTTACCCTTGTAACTAAAGGAAATCGTAATTGATGGAAAAATGGTTGTTGTGCTTAATGAAAAGCACAAAATCAACCCTTAATATATAGCATTATTGGATACAAAATAAAATCCCATTATTCTTGGGATTATAATATTTACACAATTACATTCTATAAGTGTACAACATTTGAATTCAAATAGTTTCCATTTGGTGTGGTTGCCATACTTGCGAGATTGCCATTCTTGAGTTTCCTTAATTTCTCGTGATTTGAATACTTGTCATAATTGGTAGATTCTTGATTATGAGAATTTGATTTATCCATAATTAATTCCTTAATTGTATCATCATTTGATCCTCCATTACGCCCCCTCAAGCTTATGGGAGGTGCACGCACCATTAGCTTGTCTTTGAGAAATTTGAATCGATGAGAAGATAGTCCTTTAGTGAAGATATCAGCAATTTGATCTTGTGACGCTACATAATGAACATCGAGATCTTGTCGAATAACCTTTTCTCGTACAAAATGATAATCAACTTCGATGTGTTTAGTCCGAGCATGAAAGATAGGATTGTACGCAAGTCGGATAGCACTAATGTTGTCACAATAAATAATAGGTTTAGAATGTAGAAATATGTGAAGATTTTTAAGGAGCAATCGTACCCAAGAAAGCTCAGCAGCAGTGTGGGCGAGAGAGCGATATTCAGCCTCCGTACTAGAACGAGATACTGTAGGTTGTTTCTTTGCACACCAAGAAACTAAACACGGACCAAGAAAGACACCAAAACCACTGGTAGAGCGGCGATCATCGGGATCTCCTGCCCAATCTGCATCACAATAGGCGTGCAAATCAAGATTGCCGATTCCAATATGGAGTCCGTGGTCCACTGTTCCTTTGAGAAATCGAAGGATTCTTTTAACAGCAATTAAATGTGTAGAAGTTGGTGCATGCATAAATTGACAGGCCTGATTGGTAGAGAAGGCTAAATCTGGTCGCGTCATAGATAAATATTGGAGTCCCCCTACAATACTCCGATAGAACGTTGCATCATCAAGAGAATCGCCTTCAGTGAGGGAGAGCCTCTTATGAGAAGAGACTGGTGAAGTGCATGCTTTCGCGCCATCCATATATGCACGTGTAAGAAGATCAATTGAGTATTTTGATTGAGATAAAAAGATGCCTGTTGAATCGCGATGTACCTCAATACCAAGAAAGTAATGGAGAGGACCAAGATCTTTCATTGCGAATTGATTGCCAAGTTCATGAATTAGATTATGAATAGAAGTGGAATTACTGCCGGTAATAATAATATCATCCACATATATAAGAAGAATAAGAACTCCATTATGAGAAGTATGGATGAAGAGAGAAGTGTCAGCATCGGCACCATGAAATCCCAACGCAAAAAGATATGTTGTAAAACGTTCAAACCAAGCACGCGGTGCTTGTTTCAATCCATAAATCGATTTATGGAGCTTGCAAACATGAGTTGGAGCAAGAGGATCAACAAAACCAGGAGGTTGTTGCATATATACTTCTTCTCGTAAAATACCATGCAAAAAGGCATTATGGACATCGAGTTGACGTATGGGCCACCCAAAATGAACTGCAATAGTCAGCACAATTCGAATGGTGGAAGGCTTGGCAACAGGGCTAAAAGTTTCACTATAATCAAGCCCAGATTGTTGATGATAACCTTTAGCTACCAAGCGGGCCTTGTATCTTTCAAGACTACCATCAGCTCGTCGTTTAATTCGATAAACCCAACGGCAGCCAACAACATTCATATTAGGGGTAAAAGGGACAAGAGACCATGTACCGCACTTTTGCAATGCATTAAATTCGGTAGCCATTGCATCCCTCCACTCAGTACTTTTAGAAGCTTGACTATAACAAGTTGGCTCAATTTCTGTAGTAGTGGCAAGTAGCGCTTTGGGTAAAGGGTGGCGAGTGGCATTCAATGTGAGCAGTTGCTTTCTCATGATAATACCTGACTTAGATCTAGTTTGCATAGGATGAGAATTAGAATTAGTAATGGTATTATTGGTAGTCAACTGTTCTATGGAAGTGTCGATTGTAGGTTGGGAGGTAAGGGAAAGTTGATATTGTAATGGTGGTTGGTTCGGTATTTCAGGGGAGGCACTCGGAGTTTCATTGTTGGACGATTGGGCGGGTATAGATGGTGGCGAGAGAGGAGGTGAGGAAAAAGGTAGCCATGCATGAAGAACTCCAGTTGGTTCGAGATCCACTTTATCCACTGACCGAGTAGAAGGACATTCCAAAGGTAATTTATTAAAGGGAAAATGAGATTCATTAAAAACAACATGCCGAGAAAGATATACACGGCCTGTAAAAGGATCAAGACAGCGATAACCTTTGTGATCCAAACTATAGCCAATAAAAACACATTTTAATGAGCGAGGTTCGAGCTTATGATGAGAATAAGGGCGTAACCATGGATAACATGCACAACCAAAAACTTTGAGAAAAGAGTAGTTAGGTTTGCGAGCAAACATTTTTTCCCAAGGAGAAATATTATTTAAACGTTTCGATGGCATTCTATTAATGAGAAAGATGGCTGTTCGAAAAGCTTCTACCCAATAATTAGAAGGCATGTGTGCATGAAAAAGAAGAGAGAGTCCAGTTTCAATGATATGACGGTGTTTTCTTTCAGCAGTACCATTTTGCTCAGGCGTATGTGGACAAGAAAGCTGATGAGAGATACCATGTTCAAGTAAAAATTTTTTGAAGCGATTGTTTAAAAATTCTCCACCTCCGTCGGAGCGAATACTTTTGATTTTTCGATCAAGTAAATTTTCAATTTTGGATTTAAAATCAATAAAAATTTCACAAACATCAGATTTTGAGTGTAAAGGAAAAAGCCATGAGTATCTAGTAAAATCATCAACAATGACCAAGTAATATTTAAAATCACTCATTGACAGAATAGGAGTAGGTCCCCAAACATCCATATGTAAAAGTTCTAAAGTGGAATAAGATACATAAGTAGAAGGGAGAAAAGGAAGACGATGACTTTTGGCAAGTTGACATGAATCACAAAAATTTATTTCTTTTATAGAACCTTTTAAAAAGATATCAGAATGCGCAGATAAATAATGCAAAGTAGTAGCAGAAGGATGGCCAAGCCTGTGATGCCAGACTGAAGAGGAAACTCTTTCGCCAATAAGAGCAAAAAGACCAGATTTATGTTGATTGTTTTTGACGGATTTAATGGGATATAGTCCATTTTCACTCGGCCCTTGGAAAAGCGTCTTCCCCGACTGTTTGTCCTTCACACAAAAACCATGAGAGTCAAAGAGAAAATAACAATCGTTATCTTTAGAAAACTGGTTAACGGAGACTAAATTGGTTGATATTTCAGGAACATGTAATAAGTTGTTTAGTTGAAAAGATTGAGATGGGGTATGAAGTACGGATGAACCAGTATGGAGAATGCGCAAACCTTGTCCATTGCCTACAGATATTTTGTCGCTTCCTTGATAGTCGGTGCGAATAGTAAGATTGGAGAGATCAGAAGTTAAGTTGTTGGTGGCTCCGGTGTCAGCATACCAAGTTTGATCAGCGGAGGGAGAAGTTGTTGCCACCATTGCTTGAAGGCGCTGAGGAGGAGTACGCCCTTGATATGCAAAGTCCATTCGATGATGACAGTCGAGTGCAATGTGGCCAATTCGATTGCAGATTTGGCAAGTGGGACGTTGCCCACCATTTGCACTTGTGTTGTTGTTGCGTGGATGTTGGCCTCCACCTCGGCCATAACTACCACGTCCTCTTCCACGTCCCCTGCCATTATTAGTATTGCGCCCTCGGACATAATTGGAGCCAAGGTTGTTTTGAGAAGAATTATTTTGTGCAATGAAGGCGGTGGATTCATGGGTGATGGAGGATTGAAGTTGACGTCGTTCCTCCAAAAGTAGCTCTTCACTGGCTAAAATAGCATGCACTTCCTCAACAGTAGAAATAGAGGGATTAGTGCGAATAGAGACCCGAATGGGGTCATATTCCGGGGGAAGACCATGAACAATATGATGAATCAAATCATCGTCATGAACCGATTTACCAACAGCTGCCAAATTATCCGATATGGCTTTTATTTTATTCATATAATCAGTGATAGACATACCTCCCTTTTTGATAGTTTGAAGTTGAGTGGTAAGTTGTGAAATATGGGCACGTGAGAGAGAAGCATACCGACGTTCCAGTGCAACCCAAACGTCGCGGGAGGTTTGTAAGCCGACAACTTGAGCAAGTACGCCTTCGGTGAGGGTTGCTTGAATCCAAGAGAGTAGATGACGATCTTGTTTCATCCACTCCAAAAAGGACGGATTGATAGTGTCGGTAACAGTGCCATCTGCATTTTTGAAGAATTTTGATGGACACTCTTTGGATCCATCAATAAAACTCATCAAGTCATGAGCAAAAAGAACGGGAAGAAATTGTTGTCGCCATAACAGATAGTTGCCGCGATCAAGTTTAATAGAGACTAAATTGCTAATGTTAGCAATAACAAATGTGGGGCTTGTGGTGGAAGAGGAAGCACCGAGAGTGGCCATTAGATCAAGTATGATGACTGACGTCTTATGGCTCCGATACCATAAAGGAAATCGTAATTGATGGAAAAATGGTTGTTGTGCTTAATGAAAAGCACAAAATCAACCCTTAATATATAGCATTATTGGATACAAAATAAAATCCCATTATTCTTGGGATTATAATATTTACACAATTACATTCTATAAGTGTACAACATTTGAATTCAAATAGTTTCCATTTGGTGTGGTTGCCATACTTGCGAGATTGCCATTCTTGAGTTTCCTTAATTTCTCGTGATTTGAATACTTGTCATAATTGGTAGATTCTTGATTATGAGAATTTGATTTATCCATAATTAATTCCTTAATTGTATCATCATTTGATCCTCCATTAGTAACCTCATTCTCAAGCAAAACAATTTCTAATCGGCTTCTTAGCCGTGTCAAATCTTTATCTCCATACCTGATCAGTTCGGTTATTCTAGGCTGAACTTCTCTCTCTCTCTCTCTCTCTCTCTCTCTCTCTCTATCTTCATACCCCGATTCGACTAATCTAAACCGATCGCATTTATGTGTCGCGATTGGTGTCAACTGAGAAGAACCCGACCAAGTGGATCCCTCCTCGGCCTGATCGCTTGATCCATTGGCACGCGACGCATTCACATTAGAGGGTCAACCAATCCGGGATCGATCCACGACCGAACCTGATTAACGGTCAGCACGACATTTTCGGCCCCAACAATATGCTATATTTAATATAACTTATATCAAAAGCTATTCAAATTATAATCTAAATAAATTTATATTATATTTAATATTTAAATCTTAATAAATTTATTTAAATTTTAATTTTAATCCAACTAGAATTCAACTACAAATCTAACTAAATCCTAACAATTAGGCATTATATATATATATATATATATATATATATATATATATATATATATAATATATATATACTATATATATAGTAGAGCTTATATAATTTCAAAAGCGCAAGTCTAATTATACTTGTAAATTTTTTACCATTGAATTTACATTTAGATTTGTACTATTGTACTCTCTCATTCTCTCTCTTTAGTTGACTTTATAATAACACAAATCTGAATGCAAATTCAATGATAAAAAATTCACAAATATAATTAAACTTATGCTTTTAAAAATATATAAACTCTACTATATATATATATATATATATATTATATATATATATATATATATATATATATATATATATATATATATATATATATATATATATATATATATAAAAGCAATATTATCCTTGAATCATATCAAAGACAAATCGAATATTTAGGCATAAGCAGAGCAATGGAGTGAGAGTATAAATGCTGCTTGTCCCCTCTAAACTTTAGCACTCCAATCCACTAAATATTCTCAGAAACAAAATAATCAGCGAAAATCTAACACAAAATAATAATAATAATAATAATAATAAAAGTTAGGATACGAGAATTCATAAAATGCTGGATAAATGATCAAATTCCAAACTCTTCTCACAATAGTTTTAAAAGCTATTTGAAAATTTTGAAAATTAAAATATGAGCACTTGGAGTAGCATATTTTCAAACTGGTTTTAATTCATTCAAAATTTACTATATAAAACACAAAATTTCTTATTGTTAAAAAGTTCATTTAAAATGAACTGGTTGATTTGTACTAAAAACAATTTTATATTTTTAATTATATAATAATTAGTACTAAGACGCAAAGTTTCATCCTTTAAACCCCACACCTCCCCTCTATACATAAGAGCACCTTCTTCCCTCTTTCTCCCAAAAAAAAACAATAAATAAATAAATAAACAAATAAATAAGGAAATAAATTGTCATTTTAACCCCTCAAAGAAAAATTCGACTTTCTCTTTAGTCCCTCCGCCGCTCCTCTTCACGGACCATGGCCGCATCGGTTGATAACCGGCGGTTCGGCCGGCTCGAACCGGGCCCGGTCCGGTCCGCCGTGTCCCTGAACCGCCGGCCCGACTCTCCGGTCCGCGGCTGCAGCTTCCCCCCTCTCCTGGACCCGCCGGCGGAGTCGGAGTCGGAGTCGGAGTCGGAGTCGGAGTCGGAGTCGGACGAGCCGGACTGGAAACCGCTGGTCCGCGCGCAGCAGCAACTGGAGGTGGACGAGCCCGCGGTCCACGACCCGCGCGACGAGGGCACCGCGGACGCGTGGATCCGGCGCAACCCGACCCTCATCCGTCTCACGGGGAAGCACCCGTTCAACAGCGAGCCCCCGCTGGCCCGGCTCATGCACCACCGGCTTCATCATACCCCGGCACCGATCACTACGTCCGCAACCACGGGGCCGTCCCCCGCGCCGAAGACGGTCCACGTGACCCTGGAGGTCACGGATTGGTCAAGCGCCCCGCACGGCTCACCATGGACCAGATGGTCCACGAGTTCCCCCCGGGGAGCTCCCCCGTGACCCTAGTGTGCGCCGGTAACCGCCGCAAGGAGCAAGAACATGGTGCGGCAAACCGTCGGGTTCAATTGGGGCCCCGCCGCCGTCTCGACGTCGGTGTGGAAAGGCGCTCGCCTCGTCGACGTCCTCCGCCGCTGCGGCATCCTCGGCCGCAAGCACGGCGCCCTCAACGTCTGCTTCGAAGGCGCCGAGGACCCTCCCGCGCGTGGCGGCTCCAATATACGGCACCAGCCTCCGCCGCCAGGTCGCCATGGACCCCGCCAGAGACGTCCTGCTGGCCTACATGCAGAACGGCGATTTGCTCTCCCCCGACCACGGCTTCCCCGTGCGGGTCATCATCCCCGGCTTCATCGGCGGCCGCATGGTCAAGTGGCTCAAGCGCGTCATCGTCACCACCGACGAGTCCGACAGCTACTACCACTACAAGGACAACCGCGTCCTTCCTTCGCACGTCGACGCCGAGCTCGCCAACGCCGAAGGTCCGTACATTAATTAATATTCCACTTATTCCGCATGCACAGAATTCAGATTTAAAATTTAGTCGACTGCATGTATACTAATCGGCATATGCGCGTATGTATGTCACGTTGGTTCTGCGGGCGTCGCCGCAGCGTGGTGGTACAAGCCGGAGTACATCATCAACGAGCTGAACATAAACTCGGTGATCACGACGCCGGGGCACGACGAGATCCTTCCCATCAATGCACTGACCACGCAGCGCCCGTACACCATGAGAGGCTATGCTTATTCCGGTGATCAGTTCCTTCCCCCTTCTCCCTAGCTTCTAACTGTTGCACATGATTTTTGTTACATGAAAATGAGTTTCCTTCTTACATATATGTTTCTCAATAATGTATGTCGACAGTGTAAATAGCATTAATGCTACATCATTTTTCTCAAAATTAAAAAACATCAAGTTAATTATTATAACTAGATATTGATGTTTCAATAGAGCAATCCTACTGTCATACCCCCCAAAGTGAGTACTCATTCGATATTTGAAACTAGGAGTACTATGATAGGATTCGTGTCAATAATGTGAGATGATCATTTTTTTATTTTATTTTTTTCTAAAAACTTAAATTACTAATTAAAGAAAAATTCGAACTTTAAAATATCTTATACATTAATTCCTGCAAATTAATTAACTTTAACAACTTATAAATATGCTAATCATATTTGAGTATTAGGACATTTTGCTCTATTGAGGCAGATTGGAACAGTGAGATCAATTAAGCTCAATTGTTTTTTATTAGTAAATCAAAATTCTCCCATTTTCTATAAAAATGATAAAGCACAAAAGAGCAAAATAATCTGTTTAGCCAAATATTGTGCCTTTTGACTAAACAAGGAAATAGAGATACCTGCGAATATTTTAAAGTTTACAGAAATAAATATACAATATTTAAATTTTATGGCAGTGTTCGGTTAAGGGATAAAGATAGAATAATCCACTTTATCCCACTATTCATGCCAAACGACATGATTTTTTTTGGCTGGGATATTTTATCCCGGTCAAACCTTGGTATTCTCTGCTATCCCGGGATAGCTTGGAATAAACTATTCCACCATTTTGGTGGAATAGTGCTATTTTAAGAATTAATTCTAAATTTTATTAAGATTATAAATTGAATTAAAGCTAAATTATGTAGACACAATTTATTATATATTATAATACATTATTTTTTATTATAAAATTATTAATTATATATATTAATACATATTATTTTTATTTAAATATTATAATGAATTATTTTTATTAAATTATAATTTATAATAAATTATTTTTTTTAAATATTATAATAATTTTTTTTACAATAAATTATTTTATAACAAATTATTTTTATTAAATTATATTTTATATTAAATTTAACTATCACTTTTTTTTTATTATTCTCTACTATTAGATTTTTAAATTTTTAAATTTAGAAAAAATTTAAATTTTATAACTTTTTTAATTTATAACTTTAATTTTTAATAAATTTATAAATTTAATAAATTTTAAAATTTATACAAATTTTAAATTTTTAACTTTAATTTTAATAAAATTAAACGGTATTATTTACTAAAATATAAACTTTAATTTATACAAATATTAATTATTATTTAATTAATATTTTATATTAATTAATTAGATAAAATATTATTATTTTAAAATTATAATTACTTTTATTTTTTTACTATCCTCGCTTATTCCAAAAAATGAACCAAACATAATTTCAGTTATTCCTACGAATAACAGCTTTACAAACCAAACATTATTTTCCTTTTATCCCTGACTATCCCGGAATAGCAAGCTATCCCAGGTATAAAAAAATTTATCCCCAAACTTACAATCTCCGAACCAAACATAGCCTATGAAAATACATTTTCAATTGCCCTTATATATAACTATTTTGGAAAATGCTACATGTGCACTCTAAAAGAATATATATCCTACACCCCCACTTATCTAAGAGTGGAGGTGTTTTTTATGAATCACTTCAACTGATTCATCACCATATTCCCCCCTTAGATGATGAGAATGTGAGATATACACTCTTTAGGGTGTATATGTAGTATTTCTCAATTATTATTTCTCTAGTTAAGCTAAGAAACAAGGAATATTATAAAGACTAGTTGTTGTTTTGCTTGTTTAGCTTTTTGCTGTTTTCAGCTTGTAGCATCTGCTCTGTTTGTATTATTTCCTATGGATGTGAGTTTGTGGAATTTCTGGTGTCTTTTAATGTAGTGAAGGGTCACTGAAGAGCTAGTTCCACATTTGGCTTTACTGGGTCTAAGATCAAATTAATAGGAGACTAGACTTTTGACTTTTGAGTATGTTGAAGAGCTAATGCATGTTTGTTAAATTAAAAAAAATAACTGTTTATATTGAAGAATTGATTTTTTTTTTTGATAAATTTATAATTATATAAGAAAATTTGAATTAATTAGGAGAAAATTAATTATACTGAAAATATTATGTAATTCGAATTCGAAATTTTTTGCTGTAATACAATATAAAATTAAATAAAAAAACTGCTACAAGAAAATTAATATTTTTAATTTTTTTATATATTTAATGATGCTTAAAAGTGTTCAAATTTAATTTAGCGTCACATTTGGAAGCGTCGGTTAAAACGTCTATAAATAAAGTAGTGTTAATTAATTTGTTAAATTAAATATAACAACGGATCATTTTCAAAAGTTTAAGTAATTTTATATTTAACATTTTTTTCACGAATAAACTCTAAATTTTTTGAAAAACTTATAATGTACGAATTTGAATTAATTGGAAACAAAAAACAAATTAATTATGCTAGAAATATGGTATAACTGGAATCCACCTTTTTTTTTTTTTTTTTTTTTTTGACTCTAATACCATGTAAAATTAAAATAAATAAATAATTTATATTTTATATTTAACAATTATGGTAAATAATTATAAATATTTTAAAGAATAATATAATTATATTTTTATTTTGATATACAATACTTTAATATGTATGTAAATAATTTGTAAAAAAAAATAAATTTAAAAATCAAAATTAATATAATATACTTTTTGTGACTTGTAAGATCGTACTGATCGGTGTTATAATTAATACTATATACTATACTATTAAACTTTTGGCACACTAAATATATACATCAATGTGCGGACGGACGCTAATATATATATATAATATAATCTTTGCATTTGCAGGTGGAGGCAGAAAGGTGACGAGGGTGGAAATCACGTTGGACGGCGGCGAGTCGTGGCATGTCTGCTCGATAGACCGGCCGGAGAAGCCGAACAAATACGGCAAGTACTGGTGCTGGTGCTTCTGGTCCCTGGAGGTCGAGGTGTTAGATCTCCTCGGCTCCAAGGAGATTGCAGTCCGCGCCTGGGACGAGTCACTCACACCCAGCCCGACAAGCTCATCTGGAACGTCATGGTAATATTAGTAGCTTAAATTAATGCAGACTATATATCTTTTTTGCTTTTAAAATATATGTAATTATTATAAAAATTAATAATAATTTTTAACTAGTAAATTTTGATTTTTTTTTTTTTTTTTGGACAAAAAAATTTAAATAATTCAAATCAAACACCTGATATTTGTTACATGATCATCCGTCCGTCCGTGCAGGGCATGATGAACAACTGCTGGTTCAAGGTGCGGGTGAACACGTGCAGGCCGCACAAGGGCGAGATCGGGCTGGTGTTCGAGCACCCGACGCAGCCGGGCAACCTCGCCGGTGGCTGGATGGCGCGGGGGAAGCACCTGGAGTCTGCCGAGGGCGCGCAGCAGGCCCTCAAGAAGAGCACCTCCAGCTCCTTCATGAACACCGCCGCGAAGCAGTTCTCTATGTCCGAGGTGCGCCGCCACTCGACCCCTGAGTCCGCGTGGATCATCGTCCACGGCAATGTCTACGACTGCACCCCGTTCATCAAAGAGCACCCGGGCGGCGCCGACAGCATCCTCATCAACGCCGGCACCGACTGCACCGAGGAGTTCGACTCCATCCACTCCGACAAGGCGAAGCAGATGCTCAACACGTACCGCATCGGCGAGCTCGTCACCACCAGCTACACCTCCGACGCGTCGGTCCACGGCGCCTCCAACCTCTCCCACCTCGCCACCATCAGCGAGGCCGCCGCCGCAGTGGCTCTCTCCAACCCCCGCGAGAAGGTGCAATGCACGCTCGCGTCGAAGACTGTCGTCTCGCGCGACATTCGTCTCTTCCGCTTCGCGTTTCCGTCTCCAGATCAAACATTCGGATTGCCAGTTGGTAAGCACATTTTTCTTTCGGCCACCGTCGACGGCAAGTTATGCATGCGGGCATACACGCCCACGAGCTCCGTCGACGTAGTCGGACACTTGGACCTCCTCGTCAAGATCTACTTCAAGGGCGTGAACCCAAAATTCCCCAACGGCGGGCTCATGTCGCAGTACTTGGAATCGCTTCCGCTGGGATCAAAAATAGATATTAAAGGACCATTGGGGCACATCGAGTACACCGGGCGCGGCAACTTCTTGATCAACGGCAAGCCGCGGTTCGCGAGGCGGCTGGCGATGATCGCGGGGGGTACAGGGATCACGCCGGTGTACCAGGTGATACAGGCGGTGCTACGGGACCAGCCGGACGACCGGACGGAGATGCACCTGGTGTACGCAAACCGGACGGAGGAGGACATCCTGCTGCGGCGGGAGCTCGACTGTTGGGCGCAAGAGCACCCGGAGCGGCTCAAGGTCTGGTACGTAGTGAGCCAGGCGAGGCGGCCGGAGGCCGGGTGGCCGCACAGCGTGGGGCACGTGACTGAGCAGGTGCTGCGTGACCACGTGCCCGCGGGCGGCGACGAGGAGACGCTCGCGCTCGCGTGCGGACCGCCGCCGATGATCCAGTTCGCCGTGCGCCCCAACCTGGAGAAGATGAACTACGACGTCGACAACTCATTCCTCGTCTTCTAAGTAAAAGCATGCACCGGGGCCTCCTCCGGAAAAAACAAAAACAAAAACAAAAACAAAAAAAATTGTAAAATTGTGTACAGGTACTCTTGCGAAGTTGGTACACGCTAAATTCTTTTTTGATTATTTTAACATTGTATATGCAGATACCAACTTTTTCTGGAGTATCTACACAATTTGCTGTGCTTGTAAGGGATTATATATGTGCAAAGAATTTCGTGTATATATGTTGTCGATTTACTACTATCCTAGCATTCTTTGATCAATAAGGAGGGAGGTGATCGATCGATTCAGCTGCATATATTTAGATCTTCGTGTAGAGGTTCGATGATTTAATTGATCTTGTAATTAATTTGTATCATCTATTGTGGTATATGTAAGCTAGTTGTTACTTTATAATCTTTTAAATTAGTCCTATCGCTTTTTATATTTCTAATATGAAAATTCCAAAATGGAAGAATAATTCCTTGGAAGGTGAAAAATGTAAGATATGTCACCAAAGTAAAATTTACCTCACTGTTAGATAATAAAGCATAAAATGTACATTTTTTTTTTGGGTGTACAAAAAATATTTTATATGTCTCCAAATTAAGTATTCAAATAGCATTCGTCTTTAATTGATATATATTTGTTAAACTTTTTAACTTTAGAATTTATTTATTGATTAAAATTAATTTAATTTTTCGCTTCTTAACAATAAGCTCAAAAGATTAATAAATTAAATTCGACGATTCTAATAATTTAAATAGGATTGCAGTTTATAATAAACTTAACGATAAGATATTCAATAATAGATCTAACGTTCATATGAGTTAAGCGTGGTCGAAATTCGTGATCGCCATGGTTGTGCTCTTAAATGTGATAAGTTGGTTGGTTAGTATTTATGATCTACGTAATTAATTTTCAAAACAAATAATTTTAGTGATGAACTTCTAGATCTACCGTCATATATTAATTTTATCTCTATTCAAAAATTGTAATTAATATATTTTTTTTTTTTTCAACATTTAATATTAGAAACATCTAATATATTTTTAGATTGAGATAAAATTAATAAATGGCACATAATTGAGAGCTTTGGACTGAAGTTATATTCCTCTTTCAGTATTGGGCAAAAAACAGTCAAACCATTTCAAAGAGTTAATTCGAGGAAAAAAAAAAAATAATAATAAATAACCAAAGCACAGGAATCATCCCTTACCTTTTTCTCTTTTCTTTTTATTAATTTGGGATTATTATATCTCCTCCGAATCTTTGAAACGCAGTAAGGAGATGAGTGTTCTAATTACAGGTGTGTTTGGTTGGTCCTAAAATATATTAAAAAATACTTTTTGATTTAAATATTTATTTTTTATATTTTTATTTACTAAAAATATTTATTTTAACAAATTTAAAAAATTAAAGTGCTTTCATCTGCATAATTTTGTTTTTATTCATTGTTTTCTACAGAAGAACTAAACAAAAGTGATTTTCTTTTTTTCTTTTTTTTTTTTTGTTTCAATTAAACAAATATTGATAAAAATATATAAAAAAAATTACGAATAATTATTTTTCACAATTTTTCAATTGGTGTCCAGGGTATACTGCATGTTGGGTCTTTATTTGAGAATTATATAATTATTATAATAATTTAATAAGAAAGGAGCAAGCACTGATCAGATCAATGCATACATTAGCAAAACCCAAATTTGGAAAAATTTTGTGAAAGGACAAGAAGAGATTCTGCAATAAATTAATAGAAGAAATTTTGGCTTTTTGGTACTAAAAAGCAAATCAATAATATATATTAATGAAGAGTTTTTTTTTTTTTTTTTTTTTTTTTTTTTTTTTTTTTTTTTTTTTGAAAGAGCCACAAAAAAGCCACAAAAAGTCATATTTTCACTTAATATGTAAACTAATAGTAGTTTGCCATATGCCAATAAAAATTTTAGGTGCACCTATCACACTATAAACTAATTCAAAAATATTTATTAAAAATAAATTTTTATTATATAATAAATTATTTAAATATCTATTATTTAAATATTTTATCAATTTTCTTATATTTTGTCTCATCTCCCTTGAAATTAGGAGCTTCTCATGTCCCCAAATTTTGGGTGCACCCTGACTCTAAAATATTCAATAAAAATAATTTTTTATTATACAATAAATTAAAATTTAATATTAAAATATTAGTTATCAAATTCAAGTTGTGGTGTATGAAATATTAATATACATCAAGTGCATATAATAACTCATCCAACTTTAACTTTTTAGCTAAAAATTAAATTTATTTATAAAATAATTATCAAAATTATTAAGCTTAATTAAAATTTTTAAATAAAGTTATTAAAATAATTTAACTCTACAAATATTAAAAATTAAATAATTATTAATAAAAAATAATTTTTTACAATGTGTGTAAGACTATTTTATAATTTTTTTTATATTGTTAGTAATAATTTTAAAATTTTAATAACTTATATTTTAGTTGATTAAAATATCATCTATCCGCTACGAAGCGCAGGCCTACACTAGTTGAAAGATAAAAGTGGAGTTTTTAATTTGAGTAATGCTATACTTACAATTATTTATCCAACTTTTAAAAATCTTACTTAAATGGTTATATTTTAATAAGTAATGTTATGTATAGAAGCATCAAACAATTTTTTTTACTTACTTAGGATCCATTTGGAGTTATTCATATATAATTGGTTTTATTTTGAAAAAACAATTTTGGCCAAAAATTGTAGAGTGTTTGACTGAATTTAGATAAAAAACGATTTTTCTAAACTAATTTTATAAAGTTGTTTTGCAAAAAAAATTTACCTTTTGCAAATAATAATTTTTTTAATAATTTTTATTTTAAAATATTTTAAATTTTAAATTTTAAAATTGCACAATTTTTTGAAATTTGATATTAAAAATTAAATATTAAAAATTAAAAATTTAAATTTAAAAATTAAAATTGAATATTTAAAATTTAAAATATAATTTTAAAATCAGAATTAGAACTCAAAAAAGCATATTATAGCTATATCTAATTTTGGATCACGTAAATCAATAAATTGATTTATAAAATCAGAATCAGAGATTACCAATCACTCTATTGAGTCAAAATTTATTTTTAGACCTAAAATCATTTTTCTACAGTTAGTTCAAATACCTACTATTAAGACCAGAATTTTTGCCACTTGAGGGAGTGACATGTGGCGTCTACCATCCGCTAAAGGTATCAACCGACAAGGGCTTGAATCGATAAAGAGGGACTCGTGTCTCGTTTGAGACTAGCCTCAAGGACGGAGGTGCCCAGCGCGCGGTATATTATCGAGTGAAGGCATCAGCCGACGGGGATTGAGACTAGTCCCGAGTGCGGAAGCATGCGATATATTATCGGGTGGAGGCGTCGGCCGATAGGAGAAGCAGCCGACGCAAAGATTATCACATCGTTTAGGGTTGATAGCGGTTGAAGGACGGTAGTCGAGCGCCCCGATCAGACTACAAAGCAGGCAAAGTCAAAATCAACCTTCGGTTTATCAAGTCGAGTATCGAAAGACCCACGTCTGGACTCAGACCGGTCTTAGATGTGTAACCGTATAATACAAGGTGCACGCCATCAGACGTAGACCACAGCCGAAGAAGGATCAGCATCCCAATCCGGTCCAATCTCAGTTGCGCAAAGACAAAAGGCGCGACGAACGCTATCGGCTGAAGGTACCTGCTGAAAATGCCGGCTGAAGGAGAGTCTATGACACCCGAATAGTCCCACATCGGATGTGATTGGGATTGTGATTGAGTATATAAGAGACATGGGCATTAGTAATAATAACTGGGCTTAAACATTTTAGGCTGTGGTGTGGACCTAACGAGTTATTATTGCTAGTGGGACGGGTCGTTATATTTGGCATCGGAGCCAATAACCAGCCGGAAGTGTATGACAAGTCTCGGTTGAGCTTGGGTCTAGATGACAGGGCTAGCGAGATAATTCTCACATCGCCTGGTAATCTTGGGCGGATGTGTGTGTTTGGGCTGACGAGGACGTTAGGCCTAAACGGGGGGAGTTTGTGACACCTGAATAGTCCCACATCGGATGTGATTGGGATTGTAATTGAGTATGTAAGAGACATGGGCATTAGTAATAATAACTAGGCTTAAATATTTTGTGCTGTGGTTTGGGCTCAACAAGTTATTATTGCTAGTGGGCCGGGTCATTACATTTGGTATTGGAGCCAATCACCGGCCGAGATTGGGTCTAGATGACAGAACTAGTGAGACAAGTCTGATGATCTTGGTTGTATGTATGTTTGGGCTTACGAGGACGTCAGGCCTAAACGGGAGAGTAATAATAACTGAGCTTAAGCATTTTGGGTTGTGGCTTAGTCCCAACGAGTTATTATTGCTAGTGGTCGGGTCGTTATATTTGGTATCAGAACCAATAACTAGCCGAAAGTGTGTGGCGAATCTTGGCGAGCCTAGGTCTAAATGACAGGGCTAGCGAGACAAGTTTCACATCGCCTCGTGATCTTGGTCTGCTGTGTGTGTTTGGGCTGACGAGGACATCAAGCCTAAACGGGGGGAGTTTGTGACACCCGAATAGTCCCACATCGGATGTGATTGGGATTGTGATTGAGTATATAAGAGACATGGGCATTAGTAATAATAACTAGGCTTAAGTATTTTGGGCTGTGGTTTGGGCCCAACGAGTTATTATTGCTAGTGGGCGGGGTCGTTATATTTGGTATCGGAGCCAATAACCAGCCGGAAGTATGTGATGAGTTTCGACTGAGCCTGGGTCTAGATGATAGGGCTAGCGAGACAAGTCTTACATCGCCTAGTGATCTTGGGTTGTGCGTGTTTGAGCTGATGAGAACGTCAGGCCTAAACGGGAGGAGTCTGAGACACCCCCAATAGTCCCACATTGGATGTGGATGGAATTGTGATTGGGTTTATAAGAGACATGGACACTAGTAATAATAACCGGGCTTAAGCATTTTGGATTGTGGTTTGAGCCCAACAAGTTATTATTACTAGTGGGTTGGGTCGTTACATTTGGTATCGGAGCCAATAACCAGCTGGAAGTGTGTGATTAGTCTCGGCTGCTGAGCCTGGGTCTAGATGACAGAGCTAGTGAGACAAGTCTTACATCGCCTGGTGATCATGGGCTGTGAGTGTTTGGGCTGACGAAGACGTAAGGCCAAAACGGGGGGAGTCCGTGACACCCCCAATAGTCTGACATCGGATGTGCATGGAATTGTGATTGGGTTTATAAGAGACATGGACACTAGTAATAATAACTGGACTTAAGCATTTTGGGTTGTGGTTTGTGTCACGCCCCGGAACCCGGGCCCGCCAACAGATCCGCCGTGCACACGGGATTTCCCGCGTACACGAAGCGCTGGTAACCTGCTCAGATACAATATGAACAACAAGAGAGCAATATACAGAGCTGAAATAGAAGAACCACATAGTACCTCAGACTGGAAATACAAATAAAGTCGTAATAGGTACAAAAATCTCCCAGCTCACCAAATAGTACAAATAGTACACCCAGCTGGCTAACGCCAGACCCAAAAGAAAGGAGAATATCACAGTCTGAGTGGAGTACAATATCTGTCTAAAAATCCACTCTCGGTCTCACAGGAGATCTATCTACTCAGCGATCCCCTTACCTTTATCAGCTGCTGATGGCCTAGCAGCTCCCGCAGACGACTCTGCAAAACAGAGAAGAAAGAAAGAGAAAAAAAATAATGGGGGTGAGAACTACCAGATAAACCAGTAGCCTCCCCTAGTGGGTAAAACCTCAACTCTGACGCACCCACTAGGACTACTAGAGGCAAAAGGAAAGAACAGTGGTAAGCTACAAAGGCAGCTGAAAAGAAAGGAAACTATCACCACAATGCCTCTAAATGCCATGTAGCACGAAATGACTGTATGCAACAATACCAAACATGCCTGCCTGAAATAACTTAATCTGTGTCACTAGTAAAACTGGTACTGCCTGCTGTGCCTTGCCAAATCGGGTATGCTGGCCAATGCATATCACCGATAGGGGATAGTTGCCAAATCGGGTATGCTTAACACCGATAGGGGATAGTTGCCAAATCGGGTATGCTTAACACCGATAGGGGATAGGAGTCTCAAGGACTCTAAGCATAACACACTCCGGAGTGGCACTCGAGGGGAGCGACCCACACGAGTAAAATATCTCTGTCATCAGTATCACAAGTATCTCTGTAGCACATGATATAGCAGGACTGGATCATAACCATGATCAAAGTGGGAAACTCCATCTACTATAGAAACCCAATCTGATGCAAGGATAAACATCTGGTCAACCGCCTACTGTCCGCGGTCACCGCAATACCCCACAAGTCCACAATCTAGCACAACCTTGGCTACACTATCCCAAACCCCTGCTCACACTTGAGCAACAACATATGAATGCAAAGGACAACAATGAAACATGTTCAAATCCCAAATGATAGTGTAGCAATGAATAGTGGCCTTACCTGATGTCCGGGCATGCATGCAACTGTCTTTATTTTTAAAAGTTGTAAAATAGTGTCAAAGGTTTAAAACAATTGATTTACTGAATAAAAGTCATTTGCATGCGAGATCATAGCCTTTGTCTCAATCACAGTGTCCCAATATAAGTCATCATATCATTTGTGGGGTTATATTAAATTTTAGGGGAGTTTGTCCCAGCGGTCCTTGTCATTTGTCATATTAATTTGTCCCAATGGTTCTCATTAATTGTCCTGTTAGTTGTCCTGTTAGTAGTCCTGTTAGTAGTCCTGTTAGTTGTCCCAATGGTTCTCAGCAATTATCATATTTATTTTGTCCCAATTGTTCTCATTAATTAAATTTTAGGGGAGTTCCAGTAATCCCAGTGAGCTTGTCAAAAATGAGGTAAGCAACAACCGCCCACCTCGAGTAGCTCAAACAACACCCCAGGTAGTCTCCTGGTTGTCCACAGTCCTCAAATCCTGCAAACCAACGCTCCCGGTATAAATACAAATCTCAAAAAGCACAATATTTGCTGTTTTTCAAACAGCACGGGAAAAGAGGAATTTTTCACCTCTAAAATGAGCTCCTAAAATCCCAGAAAAATCACGGTTGCGTTCCTCGCGAAGAGTAGATCAAAATCGACTCTTTAAACGCCTCGATCTGATGCTCCTACGCCAAGATAAAAATCGGAGAAGTCGGTGCTGTCCAAAAATTTCCACAGTAAAAAGGGGGGTCAAAGAGGACTCGGGAAACGTGCCAAAAGTACGAAACGGAGCAAAATGATCAACACGGAAATCGAAGCCCTACCTCTTACGGTCGCGCTGCCGCAAAAATCGTCCAAAAATTCCACCCGGTTAGCCCGCAGTGAATTTTCGACGGAACTGCGACGGGAAATGGGCCTAAAAGAAATCGTCGCAGTGCGCCGCGTCGCAGATATCTTACAATCTGTAACTCCAGAAATTCTGAGATTCTAGAGAGAGAAAGAAGAGAGAGAGAGGAACAACTTTCGTAGAGAGAACTTTTTCAGATTCTCTCTCTTGGCTCGGATTCCAAGGTGCAAGAGAGGGGGGGGGTGGGGCTTCTTATATAGTGGGCCAAAGGGAATATTCCCACACGAAATCCTGATCCGAACACGAAACACCAAAACGAGCCAACCAGGAAGCGCCACGTGTCAGCCAAACAGGAAACAGCCTGTGCAGGCCAATGGAAATTCGCCACGTGGCCACGTGGTCCACGTGCTCGGTCCGCGCTCCGGGTCTTCCGGAAGTTGTCGGCCAATAGGGTGCGCCACGTGTCACCATCCAGAAGCTTCTAGAAGCCGGCCAGCCAATGGGATGCTGCCACGTGGCAGCTGGAACTGTCGGTGCACCCGGTGCACGCCTGGCCATGGACCGCGCACCAGGGCCGCCGCCTCCGCGCCCGCGCTGTGCGCCGCTGCGCCCTGCCGCGCTCCGCCGCGCTCCGCGCCGCCGCCGCCGCCGCGCCGCCGCCCGCCGGTGGCCGCCGCCGCCGCCGGTCGCCGGAACAGTAATTCCGGCGGCCGGAGTTACTGTTCCGGCGTGAACAGTAACACGGTGTGCCGAAAAAAATAAGTAAATATACCGTTTTGATCGTTTTCGCGCGCTGAGTCCAAATCCGCCGTCCGTTTCGCCAAATTCTCATCCGAAATTTTGCAAAAAGCTCCCGAAAAATCCCATTTGCTCCGATTTTCGCGCAGAGTTTCTTAAAAATATTCAATTTGATTCTACAGGCTTCGTTGCACTGTACAAGCTTCCTGTATTTCTGCGGGAGTCCGGATCATCACATCCTCCCCCACTAAAAAGAGTTTCGTCCTCGAAACGAGACTTAGACAGTAATCCTTAGTCCGAGGTCTCGAATAAGTAGGGGTGAGCATCCCTCATCTCCGACTCGAGCTCCCATGTAGCCTCGCGCTCGTCATGATTGCTCCATTGGATCTTTACATAGGGAATGACCTTACTGCGCAATTCTTTTACCTCTCGATCCAGAATTCGCAGTGGGCGCTCCTCATACCTCAAATCCTCGCTGATCTCCAGCGGTGTGAAGTC
The DNA here is from genome assembly GCA_029168755.2 of Tillandsia fasciculata. Taxonomy (NCBI): domain Eukaryota; kingdom Viridiplantae; phylum Streptophyta; class Magnoliopsida; order Poales; family Bromeliaceae; genus Tillandsia; species Tillandsia fasciculata. The sequence continues at coordinate 23,344,111 of CM054935.1, forward strand.
GATGACGTGCGATGGGTCGAAGACATACTTCCTCAAAGTAGAAACATGAAATACATCATGGACACCAGCAAGCCTCGGAGGAAGTGCAAGTCGGTAGGCAACTGGCCCGATACGCTCCAATACCTCAAAGGGTCCAATATATCGGGGGCTAAGTTTCCCACGAATGCCGAATCTCCTGATTCCTTTGGACGGCGAGACTTTCAGGAATACATGATCTCCAACCTGAAACTCTAAGTCTCGTCGCCGAACATCGGCATAGCTCCTTTGTCGGCTTTGGGCGGTCTGAAGATGCTTCTGAATCACTCGGACCTTCTCTTCTGCCTCTAACAACACATCTGGTCCCAAGGTCCGCCTTTCGCCCACGTCACTCCAATAAAGCGGTGATCGACACTTGCGTCCATACAATGCTTCAAACGGAGCCATCTGAATGCTCGCTTGAAAGCTATTGTTGTACGCGAACTCAGCCAAAGATAAGTGTCGAATCCACCCTCCGCCGAAATCCAGACGCAAGCCCTCAACATGTCCTCCAGGATTTGTATCGTCCGCTCAGACTGCCCATCAGTCTGCGGATGAAAAGCTGTACTGAACCTGAGTTCAGTCCCCAAGGCTGTTTGCAAACTCTTCCAGAAATGCGAAACAAACCTCGGGTCTCTATCTGATACAATGGAGGCTGGTACTCCATGTAATCTCACTATCTCATCCAGATATAACTGGGCTAGTCGCTCAAGTGGCCACGTAGTCTGCATGGGCAGAAAATGCGCCGACTTGGTAAGTCGATCTACAACTACCCAGATAGCATC
>CM054935.1:23345010-23498208 GCA_029168755.2 Tillandsia fasciculata
AAGAGAAAGAGAAGAAGTTGAAGAAGAAGAAGAAGAAGAAGGAGAAAAGAAAGGTATTGTACTCTCTCTCTCTCTCTCTCTTGGCTCGAGGGGAAGGAAACAAAAAAAAAATGGAAATGGGGGGCTGCAGCAGCTGTGGGCCCTGCTGCTTGGGCAGCAGCTTGCAGCTGCTGCCCTGGGCAGCATGGCTGCTGCGCAAGGCAGCAGCATGGCTGCCTTGCGCAGCTGCTGGAGCTGCAGCAGCTGCTGCTGCTACAAGCAGCAGCAGCAGCTGCAGGCTCTGCTGCTTGGGCAGCAGCTTGCAGCTGCTGCCCAGCAGCAGGGCATCCTCACAAAAAAAAAAAAAGAAAGAATGGAAAGAAAGGAAGAGAAGAAGAAAAGAGAAGAAGAAAAGAGAAGGAAAAAGAAAGAAAAGAAAAGAAGAAAAGAAGAAAGATAGAAACTTCTTCTCTTCTCTTTTCTCCAATGAGAAAAATGAAGAAAGATAGAAACTTCTTCTCTTCTCTTTTCTCCAATGAGAAAAATGCAACTCTCGATTTTTGCCAAAAGCAAAATCGGCAAATTGGGGGAAATAGCTCAAATTGAGCTTTTCTCAAATTTTTGAGAGCATTTTGACCCCGGATCGAGTTGTGCAAGTTTCTTTTTGGCAACATGCCATGAGATGATTATTCTCCTCCCATTTTTATGAACCGATAAAAATTTAGCCTTTTGATGGGGAAATTGACCAAATAGGGGTTTTTCCCTTTAAGTTGTCAAAGGGGTTTCTAGTTAAATTTTTATGGAAATATTAGATCATAAGAGTTATTGCTTCAAGACTTGCTTCTCTTTTAGGAAAACCTTGGAGACCAAGAGATCAAAATTTCTCTTTGGCAAACGTGACAAGAATGGGACTTTCTTTCCTATTCCCTTCAAATTGATCCAAAAAGAGAGTCAATTAAGGAATTCTCCCTTTTATGTTTTAAAAAGGATTTTAGTTTTATAATTTTATGGAGTTAGAGAATCATGGAAAGAAATTGCTTCATGATTTCCCTTTTCATTATAGGGAAAGTCTTGAAGATCAAGAGGGCAACTTTTGGTCTCTTTTAAAAGCAAAGTGAAACATTAGCTTTCATTGCTTCTCTTTTGGTCAAAAGAATACCCAAAGAGGTAAGGTTAAAATTCTAGGGTTCTAGTTTTTGAACTCTTGTGGAATTAAAATGACAATGAGATAATTTCCTTCATGGTTACATCATATTTAGGATTTTCTTTTAAAGATTAAAATATTAAAGAGACCAAAATATCCCTATTACAAGAGTATGCTAATAAGGGATTTTTGCAACTTTCTTTCCTTATTGGTCAAAATGAACCCATAGAAAGAAATAAAGAGTAAACCTAGGATTCTCTTTTATAGTTGTGTGGAATTAAAAAAAAAAAAAGAGTATGAAAGTGATTCCTAATTGGTTTCATTATGAATTTAGGGATTTCTTGGAGAATAGAAGGTCAACCCATCTTATCCTTGCAAAAGCGACTAAAGGTGGGGGATTCTATCGAGCGAGGGTGACCTCTCCCCTTATCTTTTGCTTTTCCTTAGAAGCATGTTAATAGAGTGGCTAGGATTGTATTTTCATGCTTATGTAGAAGTGAATTATGGCATGTGGAAATCTCGACTTAGGAGAAAACTTATATTAGGCTCTAATGTGTGGCATTCACTATAGGATTTCACGAGTGGCATTTTGCTTGAGTCAATTATGTGAGTACATGGAAGTAGGGCTTAATTTAAAGTTATGTCTCTAAGGGAATCATAGTATAGTTGAGGTTAATATCCAAAGTGAATGAAATCCCTAGAATCGTCATAGGGAATTGGGTTAATACACCTACACTTTAACTTCAACTTGAGTATAATAAAAGTAAAGAAAGACTAAGTCCAAGGGACTTCTGTTACCTTGAGGCATGGACCTAGGGTAAAGGTATTGAGTACATGAAAAGATAAGCTAAAAGCTTAATTAAAAAGAAAGAAAATGGCCAAGAGGCAATGTGAGCTACGAGCTCGAATGAAAAGGAAGCTGAGTGCTAAAGAGCAAAGAGAAAGGCAAAGGCCTAAAGTGGAAAGAGGCTAAGTGCAAAAGCAATAAAAGAGATAATAAAACGGGCGTACCTACGGGGGTGAAACGCGGCCCATGTTGGAGTAGCAGGCAGTGTCCCTCTCCCGGGTAGAGACCCGTTCGGGACGTTTCTCCCGTAGGACGGGGTAACACTTGCGGGTGTTATCGGCAACCTTAGAGGACTTGTCTTATGGCAGCATGTCTGCCGGGCTAGGGCCCGTTGGGCAAGATTCTCCGAGGGTTAGCAACTTTAATTAAAACACAAAGAAAAGTAAAGAAAGTGGTTGGTCAAGTAAGTGGTTGGTTAGAATGACACCTTACAACGGCATTAAGTCAGGTTATGGCAAAGGTAAAAGTGTTAAGCATGCTAGCTAGGATTTACAGCTTTTATTACTGTATTTCATTCTCTATTATATTGCTTCCATTAGACTAAGCGGTGCAGGGCATTTTCTCTCGGTGGTTGAACCCACTGGGAACTTCGTTGTAGTTCTCACACCCTTTGGGTGACATCCCCACAGGTCCAGGTACATCGAGCGAGGCACGCGACAGGGGCAAGAGCCCAGCAGAGTAGCGACCTAGCAGTCTAGAGTCGCCAGTACCATTTTGGAGTTTTATTTTCTTGAGCGAACTTTTGTATGTGAGCAACAATGTAATCTTTAAATGTTCAAGTTTCATGTTGGAAAAAGAAAAAAAAAAATGGATGTAATTTGTATTGTAGTTGCATGTTAAAAGAGAGTTGTATTATAAACAAAAGTATTTGTTTTCGCTCAAGTGATGTACTTTCATTTCTTCTAACTATTTGTTTGAATGATTGGAAGTTTAAATTCATAGATCTCTCCTCTGATTGCTTACTCTTCCGCTATATTGAATTAAAATTGTTGGAATAAACCGTTCCTTTCGGGTCTTGAAAGGTCATGCCCGATTGGCGGGTCTGTTGGCGCGCCCGAACTGTTCAAATTGACGGTCTCGGGGCGTGACAGATAAGAGTGGTATCAGAGCCTAGGAATAGTCCTAGGTGGTTAGCAAACCTTAGGAAGACTCTAGGGTTTAGGCACGAGAGAGTGTGTGGATCTTTTGGCGAAAGTATATGATTGGGTTTTACGATTCCCAAGAAGGACATTGGGAATGGATCGAGGGTAATGAGCTTTCATTCTTTGGACTATTACGTTGGCGGCCGACAACGTAAGGTCAGGGGTGAAAGGGAGTGCCCTTATGTACTTTCGCATGATTGGGTCGACGAGCCCTTTTGTTTGGTATCTAGCTTGCGCATTGTCCAAATTATCAAATTTGGGCTAATCGTTTCGTTGTGGTGTTGTTGCTTAGGGAATAGCAATGGCATCGAGTGATCGATGAAGAATAGGATCCGCGTCGACGCAAATTGAGCCCTTGGAGCGCTCAGGCTCGAGTGAAGCGAGTTGAAATTTGGTGCTTTAGTTTGTACTTTGGCCAAATTGGGCAAAGTGTGACCGATTAGGTCCGATGGTGACTCGGTGAAAGACCGACTCACGAGACGTTGGCGATCGTTAGATTGCGAGAGCCATGTTGAAATGTCCTAAGGTTTAGGGCAAGAAAGTTTTATGGACTTGGTGGTGAAAGTTCGCTCTTGGTGATAGTAGCGACCATGTGACGTGTCGATGTGACTGAATTGCCGCATAGTGCGTTGGTGAGGCCCAGGGTAGGCTTCAAGATGTGAGAACCTCTCGATAGAGCGGGAGTCTTGTGGTGCTGGTCCGATGGATCGGTATAACGGCAAGGGTTGCCACCGAAGGGTTCGCGTGTTAGTTGCCAAAATTGGAGAACTATTATTGTGGTGCCTCCACCCAGTTGGGGGAAGTGCACAGGTACCATGGGTGTGCTTAAGCAAATCGCTTAACACCGTGGATTCTACGAGTTGACATAGAGGCGTAAGACGCACAATCTTGTGGGTGCTCATGGAGCACAGGTACCCTTTAGCCAGAAAGAACTGGTTAAGTGGCACCTTAGCGTTTGCTAAGTGTGATAGGAGTCGATAGAGAGTTTGTGTCGTAGATTGACGACTAGCGAGTGGGTTTTGCTCGGTGAAGAATAGTAGTCACGTGGCGACGCTTAGTGGGTTCGTTGAGGGACGATCCGTGCCTGGACCATATATGAAGACTGTGGAGCCTGTAGCCATGTGGGCAGGCGCAGTCGGCTGTGAGAGACAGTGGCCCGAGACCTGAGGGCGGGGCATAATAGATTTTTGGTCGGGGCGGTAGTCCGAGTGATGACTCGGGAACGTAGAGTGCCACGTGTGAGCCTCGAGGCTATTAGTACACTGAGAGTGTAGACGCGACCAGGCCATAGGGCTGGTGATGATTGAGATACTGTTACTCCTAGTGGGAGTGTTAGTGCGGTAGTCCTAAACGAGGATCTGACCGCATGATGATTGGGTCTGCATGCTAGTTACAGACGATATGTGATATCGAGTGGAAGGTTGGGCTATAGGCCTGCATTGGACCATGGTCTGTGGACCTGTCAATAGTCTGAAATAAACGGGTTGGCCGAGAACTCGTGGTTGAGAGCGCGAGTGGCGTGTGGAATAGTTGGGAGTAAGGATTGGTTTTCGCCCTCTAAGTCAAGCAAATAGGGCGGCGGAGTTGAAGGAGCTTAAGGCTAAATTGCAAGACCTGCTGGACAAGGGTTTCATCAGACCCAGCGTATCTCCTTGGGGAGCTCCAGTCCTGTTTGTGAGGAAGAAGGACGGGTCACTTCGGCTAGTGTGGACTATCGGGAGCTCAACAAATTGACGATCACGGACCGATATCCATTGTCGCGGATCGACGATTTGATCAACCAGTTGCAAGGTTCCCGAGTATTTTCGAAAATCGACCTTCAATCGGGATACCACCAATTAAAGATTAAGCCGGAGGATGTGCACAAAACGGCTGTTAGAATGCGGTATGGACACTACGAATTCACTGTAATACCGTTCTGGTTGACTAATGCTCCGGCGGCATTCATGGATTTAATGAACCGCAGTTTTCAGCCTTTCCTTGACCGATTTGTTGTCGTCTTCATTGACGACATTTTAGTCTACTCTCGAAGTGACAACGAGCATGAGGATCACCTACGACAGGTTTTACAAGTACTTCGGGAGCGGGGCCTGTTCGCGAAGTTGAAGAAATGCGAATGTTGGCTCCGGGAAGTGGCATTCTTAGGACATGTGATTTCTGAGGCAAGGGTGTCTGTGGATCCCAAGAAAATTGAAGCAGTGAAGGATTGGCCCCGACCAACCAATGTCACCGAGGTTCGAAGCTTTATCGAACTCGCGGGCTATTATAGGCGGTTCGTGGAAGGGTTTTCCAAAATTACCATTCCACTCACCGGCCTTACAAGAAAAGGGGCTAAGTTCACTTGGAGCGATGCTTGTGAAAGAGGCTTCCAGTTGCTCAAGAACAAGTTGACATCGGCTCCAATCCTTGCTTTACCTATTGCGGGAAAAAGTTTGTGGTGTATAGTGATGCCTCAGAGACTGGGTTGGGGTGTGTACTTATGCAAGACGAGAGGGTTATAGCCTATGCCTCCCGGCAGCTGAAGAGTTATGAAAAGAACTACCCCACTCACGATCTCGAACTTGCCGCGGTGATTTTTGCACTGAAGATATGGCGGCATTACCTCTACGGGGAACATTGCGAAATTTACACGGATCACAAAAGTCTCAAATATTTGTTCACTCAGAAGGAATTAAACCTGAGGCAGCGTCGATGGCTGGAACTCCTAAAAGATTATGATGTTAGCATCTTGTACCACCCGGGGAAAGCAAATGTGGTGGCCGACGCGCTAAGCAGGAAGTCCGTGGAAAATCTCGCCATGATCATCACCGACCAATACCCGTTGCAATCTGAAATGAGACGGATGGGCTTGGAGGTTGTGGCTTCCGGTGCACCCGCGAAGCTTATGACGCTCGTTGTGCAACCTACCTTGTTGGAGAGAATTAAAGAAAAGCAAATGGCAGATGAAAAGCTCCAAAAGGTGAGGTCTGATTTAGAAAGTGGTGAGGCAAGGGATTTTGCTGTGGACTCCACAGGAATCTTAAGGTTTCGTGGTCGCGTGTGTGTACCTAATGACGAGGATATTCGTGAAATGATTCTTCAAGAAGCACACCGATCGCCGTATACTATCTACCCCGGCGGCACAAAAATGTATAAGGACCTGAAGGCACAGTTTTGGTGGCCAGGCATGAAGAAGGATGTTGGACACTTCGTGGCTAGATGCTTAGTGTGCCAACAAGTCAAGGCTGAACATAGACTCCCTGCGGGCAAGCTTCAAAATCTGCCGATTCCCGTGTGGAAATGGGAGAACATCGCTATGGACCTTATCGTGGGCTTGCCTCGGTCTCAAGCAGGCCACGACGCGATTTGGATGGTTGTGGATAGGTTAACCAAGGCGGCTCATTTCCTGCCTGTCCACACCACCTGGTCTAGGGATAAATTGGCGCAGTTGTATATTGATGAGATTATGCGCCTTCACGGAGTTCCTGTTTCTATAGTGTCGGATCGGGATCCCCGATTCGTGTCACAATTTTGGAAGAGCTTCCACGAGACTTTGGGAACACGCCTGGATTTCTCTACGGCTTATCATCCTCAGAGCGATGGTCAATCTGAGAGGACCAATCAAATCCTCGAAGATATGCTCAGGGCGTGTGTCCTGGACTATGGCCCAGGGTGGCAGCGATATTTGCCGATGGCGGAGTTCGCCTACAATAACAGCTATCAAGCCAGCATTGGAATGGCACCTTTTGAGGCACTATATGGCAGAAAGTGCAGGTCGCCACTGCATTGGAGTGAGGTCGGCGAGAGATCATCACTGGGTCCTGATGTATTGCAAGAAGCCGAGGAAAAGGTGCAAATTGCGCGTCAACGTCTGGTGACAGCGCAAAGTCGGCAAAAGAGCTATGCGGACAAAAGGCGGCGCGACCTAGAGTTTAAGGTCGGGGATCATGTATTTTTGAAGGCGTCGCCCACGAAGGGGGTAGTGCGATTTGGGATGCGAGGAAAGTTGAACCCTCGTTTTCTTGGACCTTATGAGGTTTTGGAGCGGGTTGGCCCAGTGGCCTATAAAATAGCTTTGCCCCCAGATTTGGCAGGAATTCATGATGTATTTCATGTGTCACAACTCCGCCAGTATGTCCACGACCCGACGCACATAATCAACTACCCACCGCTCGATCTACGGGAGGATATGAGCTACGATGAGTTTCCGTATAAAATTGTAGATCGGCGTGATAGGAAGCTAAGGAACCGCTCCATCCCTTATGTGAAAGTGCTTTGGACGAAGCATAGCGAGGAGGAGGCCACGTGGGAGCCTGAGGCTGTGATGCGGGAGCACTATCCTCGCTTGTTCGAGGAATAAATCCCAAGGTACGTGAGTTTTAGTTTCGCGGACGAAACTCCTAAAGGAGGGGAGGATGTAGTGCACCGATTCTGCGAAATAGCAAAACTCGGTAAAAATACTTGTAACACGTTTCAAATATGATTACAAGTGGGTTAGAAGCGTTCCGAATCAACGCAAAAGCCGTTGAGTCGAAAAGTGAGTTGTGGTTGAGAAGCGAAGCCTCAAGTTTGCAAAATTTGGACTCGTGTTCGCCGAGTTCGCAAAATGGCGAGATTCGGCGAGAAGACTTGTAACATGTTTTAAATATGATTACAGTCGAGTTCGGTGCGTTTCGGGCTGACGCGGGGGGCATCGGGTCGAAAAGTGACTTGAACCCGAGGACTTAGCAAATTCTGAAATTTCCTGAAATTTGTGATCACGAAGCTTTTTCGGAGCCCTGTTTCGGTGACTTTGAGTGCCCCAAAATTTTAAAAGAAATCGTGGGGTGTCTCACAAAAGTTTCTGATTAAAAGGGGTGAAAAACCTAGGTGAGCGATTAAGGAAAAATCGGAGAACGAAGCGAAGAAAAATGCTTCGTGAATTCTGAAACTGCAGTTTTGACAGTGCAGTTTATCGCGAAGCTTTTTCGGAGCCCTGTTTCGGAGACTTTGAGTGCCCCAAAATTTAAAAGAAATCGTGGGGTGTCTCACAAAAGTTTTCTGATTAAAAGGGGTGAAAAACCTAGGTGAGCGATTAAGGAAAAATCGGAGAACGAAGCGAAGAAAAATGCTTCGTGAATTCTGAAACTGCAGTTTTTGACAGTGCAGTTTATCGCGAAGCTTTTTCGGAGCCCTGTTTCGGAGACTTTGAGTGCCCCAAAATTTTAAAAGAAATCGTGGGGTGTCTCACAAAAGTTTTCTGATTAAAAGGGGTAAAAAACCTAGGTGAGCGATTAAGGAAAAATTGGAGAACGAAGCGAAGAAAAATGCTTCGTGAATTCTGAAACTGCAGTTTTTGACAGTGCAGTTTATCGCGAAGCTTTTTCGGAGCCCTGTTTCGGAGACTTTGAGTGCCCCAAAATTTTAAAAGAAATCGTGGGGTGTCTCACAAAGTTTTCTGATTAAAAGGGGTGAAAAACCTAGGTGAGCGATTAAGGAAAAATTGGAGAACGAAGCGAAGAAAAATGCTTCGTGAATTCTGAAACTGCAGTTTTTGACAGTGCAGTTTTTTTGCGAAGCTTTTTCGGGGCTCTCTTTCGAGGGCTTAGAGTAGTCCAAAAATTTAAATAAAATCGTGGGAAGTTTAAGAAAAATTTGTAGATTAAAGGGGCGAAGAAAAATTACAATTTTGATTTCTCAGTTGACGGGAAAACGTGGTGAAAGAGGGCTATCCGAAATTGCTCACTGCAGGAAATCTGCAGTAATTTAAAGGACATTTTAGTAAAATGGGGAATTGTTGTGGGTGTTTTGGTAAATCCACCCATCCCTCCACCTACCCCCTGCAGGGAGTAAAGACATCTCTCTCTCCCTCTCTCTCTTCTCTTTTGAAAACATCTCTCTCTCTCCCTCTCTCAGCTCACACTAAAAAAAAAACGAAAAGGGGAAAAGAGAAGGAAAGAAGGAGAAGAAGAAGAGAAAGAGAAGAAGTTGAAGAAGAAGAAGAAGAAGAAGGAGAAGGAGAAGGTATTGTACTCTCTCTCTCTCTCTCTCTCTGGCTCGAGGGGGAAGGAAACAAAAAAAAAATGGAAATGGGGGGCTGCAGCAGCTGTGGGCCCTGCTGCTTGGGCAGCAGCTTGCAGCTGCTGCCCTGGGCAGCATGGCTGCTGCGCAAGGCAGCAGCATGGCTGCCTTGCGCAGCTGCTGGAGCTGCAGCAGCTGCTGCTTCTACAAGCAGCAGCAGCAGCTGCAGGCTCTGCTGCTTGGGCAGCAGCTTGCAGCTGCTGCCCAGCAGCAGGGCATCCTCACAAAAAAAAAAGAAAGAAAGAATGGAAAGAAAGGAAGAGAAGAAGAAAAGAGAAGAAGAAAAGAGAAGGAAAAAGAAAGAAAAGAAAAGAAGAAAAGAAGAAAGATAGAAACTTCTTCTCTTCTCTTTTCTCCAATGAGAAAAATGAAGAAAGATAGAAACTTCTTCTCTTCTCTTTTCTCCAATGAGAAAAATGCAACTCTCGATTTTTGCCAAAAGCAAAATCGGCAAATTGGGGGAAATAGCTCAAATTGAGCTTTTCTCAAATTTTTGAGAGCATTTTGACCCCGGATCGAGTTGTGCAAGTTTCTTTTTGGCAACATGCCATGAGATGATTATTCTCCTCCCATTTTTATGAACCGATAAAAATTTAGCCTTTTGATGGGGAAATTGACCAAATAGGGGTTTTTCCCTTTAAGTTGTCAAAGGGGTTTCTAGTTAAATTTTTATGGAAATATTAGATCATAAGAGTTATTGCTTCAAGACTTGCTTCTCTTTTAGGAAAACCTTGGAGACCAAGAGATCAAAATTTCTCTTTGGCAAACGTGACAAGAATGGGACTTTCTTTCCTATTCCCTTCAAATTGATCCAAAAAGAGAGTCAATTAAGGAATTCTCCCTTTTATGTTTTAAAAAGGATTTTAGTTTTATAATTTTATGGAGTTAGAGAATCATGGAAAGAAATTGCTTCATGATTTCCCTTTTCATTATAGGGAAAGTCTTGAAGATCAAGAGGGCAACTTTTGGTCTCTTTTAAAAGCAAAGTGAAACATTAGCTTTCATTGCTTCTCTTTTGGTCAAAAGAATACCCAAAGAGGTAAGGTTAAAATTCTAGGGTTCTAGTTTTTGAACTCTTGTGGAATTAAAATGACAACGAGATAATTTCCTTCATGGTTACATCATATTTAGGATTTTCTTTTAAAGATTAAAATATTAAAGAGACCAAAATATCCCTATTACAAGAGTATGCTAATAAGGGATTTTTGCAACTTTCTTTCCTTATTGGTCAAAATGAACCCATAGAAAGAAATAAAGAGTAAACCTAGGATTCTCTTTTATAGTTGTGTGGAATTAAAAAAAAAAAAGAGTATGAAAGTGATTCCTAATTGGTTTCATTATGAATTTAGGGATTTCTTGGAGAATAGAAGGTCAACCCATCTTATCCTTGCAAAAGCGACTAAAGGTGGGGGATTCTATCGAGCGAGGGTGACCTCTCCCCTTATCTTTTGCTTTTCCTTAGAAGCATGTTAATAGAGTGGCTAGGATTGTATTTTCATGCTTATGTAGAAGTGAATTATGGCATGTGGAAATCTCGACTTAGGAGAAAACTTATATTAGGCTCTAATGTGTGGCATTCACTATAGGATTTCACGAGTGGCATTTTGCTTGAGTCAATTATGTGAGTACGTGGAAGTAGGGCTTAATTTAAAGTTATGTCTCTAAGGGAATCATAGTATAGTTGAGGTTAATATCCAAAGTGAATGAAATCCCTGGAATCGTCATAGGGAATTGGGTTAATACACCTACACTTTAACTTCAACTTGAGTATAATAAAAGTAAAGAAAGACTAAGTCCAAGGGACTTCTGTTACCTTGAGGCATGGACCTAGGGTAAAGGTATTGAGTACATGAAAAGATAAGCTAAAAGCTTAATTAAAAAGAAAGAAAATGGCCAAGAGGCAATGTGAGCTACGAGCTCGAATGAAAAGGAAGCTGAGTGCTAAAGAGCAAAGAGAAAGGCAAAGGCCTAAAGTGGAAAGAGGCTAAGTGCAAAAGCAATAAAAGAGATAATAAAACGGGCGTACCTACGGGGGTGAAACGCGGCCCATGTTGGAGTAGCAGGCAGTGTCCCTCTCCCGGGTAGAGACCCGTTCGGGACGTTTCTCCCGTAGGACGGGGTAACACTTGCGGGTGTTATCGGCAACCTTAGAGGACTTGTCTTATGGCAGCATGTCTGCCGGGCTAGGGCCCGTTGGGCAAGATTCTCCGAGGGTTAGCAACTTTAATTAAAACACAAAGAAAAGTAAAGAAAGTGTTGGTCAAGTAAGTGGTTGGTTAGAATGACACCTTACAACGGCATTAAGTCAGGTTATGGCAAAGGTAAAAGTGTTAAGCATGCTAGCTAGGATTTACAGCTTTTATTACTGTATTTCATTCTCTATTATATTGCTTCCATTAGACTAAGCGGTGCAGGGCATTTTCTCTCGGTGGTTGAACCCACTGGGAACTTCATTGTAGTTCTCACACCCTTTGGGTGACATCCCCACAGGTCCAGGTACATCGAGCGAGGCACGCGACAGGGGCAAGAGCCCAGCAGAGTAGCGACCTAGCAGTCTAGAGTCGCCAGTACCATTTTGGAGTTTTATTTTCTTGAGCGAACTTTTGTATGTGAGCAACAATGTAATCTTTAAATGTTCAAGTTTCATGTTGGAAAAAGAAAAAAAAAATATGGATGTAATTTGTATTGTAGTTGCATGTTAAAAGAGAGTTGTATTATAAACAAAAGTATTTGTTTTCGCTCAAGTGATGTACTTTCATTTCTTCTAACTATTTGTTTGAATGATTGGAAGTTTAAATTCATAGATCTCTCCTCTGATTGCTTACTCTTCCGCTATATTGAATTAAAATTGTTGGAATAAACCGTTCCTTTCGGGTCTTGAAAGGTCATGCCCGATTGGCGGGTCTGTTGGCGCGCCCGAACTGTTCAAATTGACGGTCTCGGGGCGTGACACGTATAGAAGACCCTCTATCCAAGAACAGAGACTCTCCTATACATGCACGGCTAAAAAAAATCGTCATCATCAGAGATCAGTAGATATATCAGTAACTAATGCTAATCTACTCAACAAGAATAATTCAAATCAATTATTATATCAATATTTTAAATGTCTGAATCAACTAGAACTGGAATAAATGCTGGAAATAAAAGTCTGGAGATGTCATCGACATATGTAAGCTCATGGGGACAGCTCTATCGTAATCTGCTCACTGGATCGTCCCGCTATCTCCCCACCCGACGGACCTGGAAAATGGTCACCCAGGGGGTGTGAGATACACTGTACATGTATCCCAGTGGGCACGACGAGCTGAGGATCAGCTAATCGTACATACTGGGTACTAAAATCTGCGGATAGTAAGAGTCAATAGGAAAAGCTGGAAAGCATAGAGGTCTACTACCAATCAGAATAAGAACTGCAGGTAAGTATACTGGAAATCAATCATTAACTGTAGATCGTACATGCTGAAAATAAAAGGCATCTGAAAGGTATACTAGAACATGGAACTATAGAATCTATGCATCAATCACAAGAATACCAAGTACCCAAACAATGCCAATATTGGTCCCGGGGAGCTCAGGCTCATATCACTATCTGCACCTATCCCACTGACATAACCCCGCACCCATAAGTGCTATCTGGGGCTCACGGGTCCTTCCTCCAGACCACTTTACCGGTAAAGAACAATAGCCACGGGGAGCGACCCCGGCAATGTTCGTGAAGTACAGCGATGCGTGGCAAGTCGTACTGATCAATCTCACGGTCTAGTGACCGAGTAGTCGGCAACATGCCGAGATCCCAACAGGGAATCATCTGTCTATCTCTATCAATCGAAATCAATCAATCGTGCATATGAACAATATATCAAATACATCTCAGTGACAGGAAACAGTAGGTATCAGCTAATCATGCAAATCTATATATCAATCAATCAGGATCAATCAATCATGCATATCGAGTAGTATCTATCAATCAGGAATATAAAAGAGGATAAACAGGTATATATCATGTGTCTCAAGTAAATCAGGATCTATCGGAGATAATCATAGAGCATGCATATCAAAATCAGACTAATCGTGAACAGATAATCTCAAGCACAGGTCTAGTCAGGTCAATGTCAATCCGAGGGATCATGCTATGTCAAAAGAGATCAATATATGTCAGGCAGAGTCACATAGGTAAAATCAGCAGGGAAATCAAAAACAGGGGTCCGACAAACTAAGCAACCAGAGGGCCAAAAAGCTGAGGCCCGGTTCGAAGATAACCCACCTGGATGAAGGCAGACTCTCGAACTCCCGCGCAGCTACTGAGAGGCTGGTGCTGAACAACTGGGCCCTGTAACAGTAAATATGATCAGTAATAAACCCCCACAACCCTTTCCCGACGACGTTACACTAACAGAAGGTTTAAACGGGTCAAATCGATCATTTTATCGATCGATATCTGATTCCTGGTCAACGAGGACCATCGGAACCCTAACAAAATGCCCAGGTGGTGCGTAAACACTGTCTAAGGTCAGCTTGCGTGTTTATTTTGCATTCTGGTCCATAAATTATTAAAAAAATTGCATACTTGTTCTTAATTTATCGACTGTTTTCACTCGTTCTTAAAATCCGGGGGTCCGATGACGACGCCGTAAGTTTCAGCGCGTCACATTTGATGCGACAGACCCCGTGCTCACACCCTTGAGTCCACGCGAAACCCCAGAGCAAAGTTAGCTCTTTAACTTTTCATGTTGATTGCACTATTTTGCCCCGATCTTAACATCTGGAAGTCCAGAAACTACGCGGCGAGTTTTAGCGCGTTTAGGACGACGAGACGAAGGTCGTGCTCACACAATTTAGGCCAAGACCAGGCCCATTTACAAATTGGCCCAATAGGCATTAGAGTTCAATAAGCAACATTGTTACATCTTAATGTTTATGTGGTCAATTCAAGAGATAATTGAAGCATGGTACTACCTGGTGACCAAGAAGAGTGGTGCTCACCTGCGGGTTGCCGGAGGTCGGCCGGAAGGCTTGCCGGAGCAAGGTGATGCACCAACCAAGGCTCGGGCTTGGGCACTTTCACAAACCCATGGTCATTCTGCAAATCCGAGGTGAGCACGGGCTAGTTCTTGATCCCAGAAAGTGTTCTGGTCTGGTCGGGTCAGGTGCCGGCGGCCGGAGACGGCGGCGGCCGGAGATAAGCCTAACATTGGCATTTCGGGTGCAAGAGTTGAGACTCAGTTGCAGGGGCTAACTAGGCCCAAACTAAAATGATGGGATGCTTATAAATGGTGTCTGGATCTTACCTGTGCAGTTGGCCGGAGGCCGGGGTGCCGGATTTGGCCGGAGCTCGAGCCTAAGTCCACCTCGGGTGCAACTGCAGTGATGAGAATCCCGTCGTTAAGTCTTGCATGCAAGATGATGGGAAGGCTTCTCAAGACCCAAGAAGCTCACCTGAATGGTTCCCGGTGACTGAGGCACGCCGGCGAGGCGGCGCCGGAGGAGCTCGGTGGAGCTACACGGCCAACAATGGCGGATTTCGGCACGGCGGGTCCGGGCCGGGGCAAGTCGGACCAGGAGGTCTGTCCCGACGCTGTGAGTCTCGGTGCAGGGTTGGTCGGCGCCGGGAGGCCGCGGCGGCGCCGGACGGCCAAGGGCGGCCGAGGTTCAAGAAACCGGCTTTCTAGGGCACACCCGATCGTGCCCGATCTGGATCAGATCACCCTCCAACCTCGTGGACGTGCCGCAGTCGACGAGAGGAGGCGATCCAACGGTGCTGATCGCACAGTTGACGGCCGGATGACGGCGGCGCAAGAGCTTGGTCCAAAAACGATAATTTCCGGCCGACGGGGCTCCCGCCGGCGATCGGGACGACGGCCGAGGCTCTGGCTTCAACAGATGAATCGCCATAATGTCAGGAGCGCACAGGACATGCCTAAAACCCAAGACAAAGAAGAAGGATCCATAAACTCACCTTCGCCGGAAAGTTGGATGGAGAGGGAGTTTCCCACGGCGGCGCGCGGTGGCAGCGGGCCTCGGGTTCACTTCCACTCGTCCTCTGCTACACCGAGGGTCTCTCTAAAGGAGCTTGGGACCATCCAAAAGCTTCTGCGTAGCTCCCTCACTTCCCAAACCGAGAGGAAGAAGAAATGGCTTCACCTTCTTCTCCGGCGAGGGGAGGCGGCGGCCGGTGCGGGCTGGCTCCGGGAAACGCGGCAGAGCATAGGAGGAAGTTGGAGGGTGCGGCTAGGGCTGGGGCTACAGGGTTTTCTTGAAAACCCTAGCTCGGGTTGCATGTGAATATATAGGGTTTGCATAAATTCAATTTAGCCCTTCTAGCTAAGGTATTTCGACCCTAGTCCTTCACAGTAGCAACTATCTTACACTTAGGTCCCTCCACATGCAGTGGCGCGCTTTCCGAGGCAACAAATATAGGGTTTAAAGTGCAAAAATTGCATTTTTCGATGCATTTCACGCTTTTCGAGAAGGTTCGAGCGTCAAATCGAAAAACGGACTTCGCCAAGACGTCCGGCTCGACGAAACCTATCAGGTAGCGATTTTTGTTTTTCGAGAAAATACCCAGATAAAATTCCGTTCCATAAAAACTGTCTAATTTTACAGTTTTTGTGCTTTTCGAGATTCCAGAGTCGTCAAACAGAATTTTCGACTGCGCCATTGCGTTCAGAACATCAAAAATAGCTAGAATTGACTACTCGAATCACTATATTAGGAGTCCAGATAGTAAATTGGCCAACGTTGGCGCGAAGGGGACTCGAAAATAGGGTTTACTGTTCACTTGTACCCGCGACTTAAGTCGCGGGTCCCGCCGGCTTCAACGCTGATTTTCGGAAGATCCGACCGTTAGATCTGAACAAGCTTAATATGGTTTTTACTCAGTTCGACGAGACGGTCGCTCTCGCGGTCTCGGATCTTCGAGATCAAGCTCGGATTAAAAAATGATATTTCTGGCCCTATTTCTGTGCAATTTACACTGCAGAAAAGGGGCACTTAGGCTACTTGTGCTTTTCATGATCCATAATTCATCTGGACTTCAATCATTTTCATTAATTATTTATTTTCAAAATTCAAGTTCTTACATCTCTCCCACCAAAAAGGAAGTTTCGTCCCTGAAACTTAATACAACTAAGAACCAAATGAATGGGGAAAACGCTCCATCATGGTTGATTCACGTTCCCACGTGGCTTCACGCTCTTCATGGTTCTCCCATTGTACTTTGACGTAGGGGATCGGTCTATTCCTCAGCTTCTTTTCATCTCGAGCCAGGATCTTCAGGGGTGTCTCCTCATAGCTTAGATCCTCGTGAAGCTAAACTGCGGTGGGGTTGATAATGTGGGAAGGATCCCTGATCCGTGATCATTAGCAGCTCTGGGGACACGTGCTTTCGGCTCAAAGCATCCACTATCACATTGGCCCGATAGCTTGTTCGTTGACCGAAAATACACGGTCCCTAATGTCAATGTACCTTGTACTGTGTGGTTTGCGATAACACTAGGGTTCACAATTCTGTTTCATCCAAACTGCTAAAAATTCTGGTTCATTTACTGTTCATTTGTACTACCACTTATTTCTATTATCGAATCAGTTGCAAGATCTGGCGAGATCAACGTGGCTAGTGGCCGCAAGCTAGAACGAATGTCTACATTAATGACAAATATAATCTGTCCACTATGTTCACGACTATCTGAGACCTACCTAAGGTCCAATATGGTCTAGAATATCAATACTGAAACTACAACATCGTTGTCCAAAGACAACCTTGGAAACTAAATGTAAGTAAGCAGACAAATAGACCCAATCATGATATCCCCTTTTTAGGGTGGGGTATTTCCTCAGCTCTTTCGACAGTACGTTGTCTGCAGCCAACGTGCTTATCAAAAGAAAAGTGAAATACCATAGATCTGTCGCCAACATCAAGTTGGGGACACGACTCCCACCGGAGTCAACAGAAGGTATAACTCATACCTCATGACACAAATCTCTACGCCGATACTATAAACCTATATCAACTATCTCCACCATCTCGTGGTTATGAGTGCAATTCTGGCTACTCACAGGAATCTAGAACCATATTCCATTGTTCTCCATTACCTTAAACGCATCAGAACTTGCTAACACAGCACTAGCGACGCCAATCGTAGCTCAAATATCGTCCGGAGTGAGAGTATTTAGGCATAAGCAGAGCAATGGAGTGAGAGTATAAATGCTGCTTGTCCTTCTAAACTTTAACACTCCAATCCACTAAATATTCTCAGAAACAAAATAATCAGCGAAAATCTAACACAAACTAATAATAATAATAATAATAATAATAATAATAATAATAATAAGTTAGGATACGAGAATTCATAAAATGCTGGATAAATGATCAAATTCCAAACTCTTCTCACAATAGTTTTAAAAGCTATTTGAAAATTAAAATATGAGCACTTGGAGTAGCATATTTTCAAACTGGTTTTAATTCATTCAAAATTTACTATATAAAATACAAAATTTCTTATTGTTAAAAAGTTCATTTAAAATGAAATACCTGGTTGATTTGTACTAAAAACAATTTTATATTTTTAATTATATAATAATTAGTACTAAGACAAGTGGAAGCAATTTGTTAATACAATCCCTATGACGCAAAAGTTCATCCTTTAAACCCCACGCCTCCCCTCTATACATAAGAGCACCTTCCTCCCTCTTTCTCCCAAAAAAAACAATAAATAAATAAATAAATAAATAAAACAAATAATAAGGAAATAAATTGTCATTTTAACCCCTCAAAGAAAAATCCGACTTTCTCTTTAGTCCCTCCGCCCCTCCTCTTCACGGGCCATGGCCGCATCGGTTGATAACCGGCGGTTCGGCCGGCTCGAACCGGTCCCGGTCCGGTCCGCCGTGTCCCTGAACCGCCGGCCCGACTCTCCGGTCCGCGGCTGCAGCTTCCCCCCTCTCCTGGACCCGCCGGCGGAGTCGGAGTCGGAGTCGGACGAGCCGGACTGGAAACCGCTGGTCCGAGCGCAGCAGCGGCTGGAGGTGGACGAGCCCGCGGTCCACGACCCGCGCGACGAGGGCACCGCGGACGCGTGGATCCGGCGCAACCCGACCCTCATCCGTCTCACGGGGAAGCACCCGTTCAACAGCGAGCCCCCGCTGGCCCGGCTCATGCACCACGGCTTCATCACCCCGGCACCGATCCACTACGTCCGCAACCACGGGCCCGTCCCCCGCGCCGACTGGTCCACGTGGACCCTGGAGGTCACCGGATTGGTCAAGCGCCCCGCCCGGCTCACCATGGACCAGCTGGTCCACGAGTTCCCCCCGGTGGAGCTCCCCGTGACCCTCGTGTGCGCCGGTAACCGCCGCAAGGAGCAGAACATGGTGCGGCAAACCGTCGGGTTCAATTGGGGCCCCGCCGCCGTCTCGACGTCGGTGTGGAAAGGCGCTCGCCTCGTCGACGTCCTCCGCCGCTGCGGCATCCTCGGCCGCAAGCACGGCGCCCTCAACGTCTGCTTCGAAGGCGCCGAGGACCTCCCCGGCGGTGGCGGCTCCAAATACGGCACCAGCCTCCGCCGCCAGGTCGCCATGGACCCCGCCAGAGACGTCCTGCTGGCCTACATGCAGAACGGCGATTTGCTCTCCCCCGACCACGGCTTCCCCGTGCGGGTCATCATCCCCGGCTTCATCGGCGGCCGCATGGTCAAGTGGCTCAAGCGCGTCATCGTCACCACCGACGAGTCCGACAGCTACTACCACTACAAGGACAACCGCGTCCTTCCTTCGCACGTCGACGCCGAGCTCGCCAACGCCGAAGGTCCGTACATTAATTAATATTCCACTTATTCCGCATGCACAGAATCAGATTTAAAATTTAGTCGACTGCATGTATACTAATCGGCATATGCGCGTATGTATGTCACGTTGGTTCTGCGGGCGTCGCCGCAGCGTGGTGGTACAAGCCGGAGTACATCATCAACGAGCTGAACATAAACTCGGTGATCACGACGCCGGGGCACGACGAGATCCTTCCCATCAATGCACTGACCACGCAGCGCCCGTACACCATGAGAGGCTATGCTTATTCCGGTGATCAGTTCCTTCCCCCTTCTCCCTAGCTTCTAACTGTTGCACATGATTTTTGTTACATGAAAATGAGTTTCCTTCTTACATATATGTTTCTCAATAATGTATGTCGACAGTGTAAATAGCATTAATGCTACATCATTTTTCTCAAAATTAAAAAACATCAAGTTAATTATTATAACTAGATATTGATGTTTCAATAGAGCAATCCTACTGTCATACCCCCCAAAGTGAGTACTCATTCGATATTTGAAACTAGGAGTACTATGATAGGATTCGTGTCAATAATGTGAGATGATCATTTTTTTTATTTTATTTTTTTCTAAAAACTTAAATTACTAATTAAAGAAAAATTCGAACTTTAAAATATCTTATACATTAATTCCTGCAAATTAATTAACTTTAACAACTTATAAATATGCTAATCATATTTGAGTATTAGGACATTTTGCTCTATTGAGGCAGATTGGAACAGTGAGATCAATTAAGCTCAATTGTTTTTTATTAGTAAATCAAAATTCTCCCATTTTCTATAAAAATGATAAAGCACAAAAGAGCAAAATAATCTGTTTAGCCAAATATTGTGCCTTTTGACTAAACAAGGAAATAGAGATACCTGCGAATATTTTAAAGTTTACAGAAATAAATATACAATATTTAAATTTTATGGCAGTGTTCGGTTAAGGGATAAAGATAGAATAATCCACTTTATCCCACTATTCATGCCAAACGACATGATTTTTTGGCTGGGATATTTATCCCGTCAAACCTTGGTATTCTCTGCTATCCCGGGATAGCTTGGAATAAACTATTCCACCATTTTGGTGGAATAGTGCTATTTTAAGAATTAATTCTAAATTTTATTAAGATTATAAATTGAATTAAAGCTAAATTATGTAGACACAATTTATTATATATTATAATACATTATTTTTTATTATAAAATTATTAATTATATATATTAATACATATTATTTTTATTTAAATATTATAATGAATTATTTTTATTAAATTATAATTTATAATAAATTATTTTTTTTAAATATTATAATAATTTTTTTTACAATAAATTATTTTATAACAAATTATTTTTATTAAATTATATTTTATATTAAATTTAACTATCACTTTTTTTTATTATTCTCTACTATTAGATTTTTTAAATTTTTTAAATTTAGAAAAAATTTAAATTTTATAACTTTTTTAATTTATAACTTTAATTTTTAATAAATTTATAAATTTAATAAATTTTAAAATTTATACAAATTTTAAATTTTTAACTTTAATTTTAATAAAATTAAACGGTATTATTTACTAAAATATAAACTTTAATTTATACAAATATTAATTATTATTTAATTAATATTTTATATTAATTAATTAGATAAAATATTATTATTTTAAAATTATAATTACTTTTATTTTTTTACTATCCTCGCTTATTCCAAAAAATGAACCAAACATAATTTCAGTTATTCCTACGAATAACAGCTTTACAAACCAAACATTATTTTCCTTTTATCCCTGACTATCCCGGAATAGCAAGCTATCCCAGGTATAAAAAAATTTATCCCCAAACTTACAATCTCCGAACCAAACATAGCCTATGAAAATACATTTTCAATTGCCCTTATATATAACTATTTTGGAAAATGCTACATGTGAATATATATCCTACACCCCCACTTATCTAAGAGTGGAGGTGTTTTTTATGAATCACTTCAACTGATTCATCACCATATTCCCCCCTTAGATGATGAGAATGTGAGATATACACTTCTTTAGGGTGTATATGTAGTATTTCTCAATTATTATTTTCTCTAGTTAAGCTAAGAAACAAGGAATATTATAAAGACTAGTTGTTGTTTTGCTTGTTTAGCTTTTTGCTGTTTTCAGCTTGTAGCATCTGCTCTGTTTGTATTATTTCCTATGGATGTGAGTTTGTGGAATTTCTGGTGTCTTTTAATGTAGTGAAGGGTCACTGAAGAGCTAGTTCCACATTTGGCTTTACTGGGTCTAAGATCAAATTAATAGGAGACTAGACTTTTGACTTTTGAGTATGTTGAAGAGCTAATGCATGTTTGTTAAATTAAAAAAAATAACTGTTTATATTGAAGAACTGATTTTTTTTTTTTTGATAAATTTATAATTATATAAGAAAATTTGAATTAATTAGGAGAAAATTAATTATACTGAAAATATTATGTAATTCGAATTCGAAATTTTTTGCTGTAATACAATATAAAATTAAATAAAAAAACTGCTACAAGAAAATTAATATTTTTAATTTTTTTATATATTTAATGATGCTTAACAGTGTTCAAATATAATTTAGCGTCATATTTGAAAGTGTGGGTTAAAACGTCTATAAATAAAGTAGTGTTAATTTATTAAATTAAATATAACAACTGATCATTTTCAAAAGTTTAAGTATTTTTATATTTAACATTTTTTTCACATATAAACTCGAATTTTTTTGAAAAACTTATAATGTACGAATTTGAATTAATTGGAAACAAATTAATTATGCTAGAAATATGGTATAACTGGAATCCACCTTTTTTTTTTTTTTTTTTTTGACTCTAATACCATATAAAATTAAATAAAATAACTGTTATTTGGTAAAAACTTAAATTATTAAAGAATAATAAATTTATATTTTTATATTTAACAATACTTTATGTAAAATAATTTATAAAAAAAAAATTTTAAAAATCAAAATTAATATAATATACTTTTTGTGACTTTTGATCGTACTGATCTAGTTTAATCTAGTACTATAATTAAACTTTTGGCACAAATAAAACTAAATATATACATCAATGTGCGGACGGACGCTAATATATATATATAATATAATCTTTGCATTTGCAGGTGGAGGCAGAAAGGTGACGAGGGTGGAAATCACGTTGGACGGCGGCGAGTCGTGGCATGTCTGCTCGATAGACCGGCCGGAGAAGCCGAACAAATACGGCAAGTACTGGTGCTGGTGCTTCTGGTCCCTGGAGGTCGAGGTGTTAGATCTCCTCGGCTCCAAGGAGATTGCAGTCCGCGCCTGGGACGAGTCACTCAACACCCAGCCCGACAAGCTCATCTGGAACGTCATGGTAATATTAGTAGCTTAAATTAATGCAGACTATATATCTTTTTTGCTTTTAAAATATATGTAATCTATTATAAAAATTAATAATAATTTTTAACTAGTAAATTTTGATTTTTTTTTTTTTTTTGGGCAAAAAAATTTAAATAATCCAAATCAAACACCTGATATGTGGTACATGATCATCCGTCCGTGCAGGGCATGATGAACAACTGCTGGTTCAAGGTGCGGGTCAACACGTGCAGGCCGCACAAGGGCGAGATCGGGCTGGTGTTCGAGCACCCGACGCAGCCGGGCAACCTCGCCGGTGGCTGGATGGCGCGGGGGAAGCACCTGGAGTCTGCCGAGGGCGCGCAGCAGGCCCTCAAGAAGAGCACCTCCAGCTCCTTCATGAACACCGCCGCGAAGCAGTTCTCTATGTCCGAGGTGCGCCGCCACTCGACCCCTGAGTCCGCGTGGATCATCGTCCACGGCAATGTCTACGACTGCACCCCGTTCATCAAAGAGCACCCGGGCGGCGCCGACAGCATCCTCATCAACGCCGGCACCGACTGCACCGAGGAGTTCGACTCCATCCACTCCGACAAGGCGAAGCAGATGCTCGACACGTACCGCATCGGCGAGCTCGTCACCACCGGCTACACCTCCGACGCATCGGTCCACGGCGCCTCCAACCTCTCCCACCTCGCCACCATCAGCGAGGCCGCCGCCGCAGTGGCTCTCTCCAACCCCCGCGAGAAGGTGCAATGCACGCTCGCGTCGAAGACTGTCGTCTCGCGCGACATTCGTCTCTTCCGCTTCGCGTTTCCGTCTCCAGATCAAACATTCGGATTGCCAGTTGGTAAGCACATTTTTCTTTCCGCCACCGTCGACGGCAAGTTATGCATGCGGGCATACACGCCCACGAGCTCCGTCGACGTAGTCGGACACTTGGACCTCCTCGTCAAGATCTACTTCAAGGGCGTGAACCCAAAATTCCCCAACGGCGGGCTCATGTCGCAGTACTTGGAATCGCTTCCGCTGGGATCAAAAATAGATATTAAAGGACCATTGGGGCACATCGAGTACACGGGGCGCGGCAACTTCTTGATCAACGGCAAGCCACGGTTCGCGAGGCGGCTGGCGATGATCGCGGGGGGTACAGGGATCACGCCGGTGTACCAGGTGATACAGGCGGTGCTACGGGACCAGCCGGACGACCGGACGGAGATGCACCTGGTGTACGCAAACCGGACGGAGGAGGACATCCTGCTGCGGCAGGAGCTCGACTGTTGGGCGCAAGAGCACCCGGAGCGGCTCAAGGTCTGGTACGTAGTGAGCCAGGCGAGGCGGCCGGAGGCCGGGTGGCCGCACAGCGTGGGTCACGTAACTGAGCAGGTGCTGCGTGAGCACGTGCCCGCGGGCGGCGACGAGGAGACGCTCGCGCTCGCGTGCGGACCGCCGCCGATGATCCAGTTCGCCGTGCGCCCCAACCTGGAGAAGATGAACTACGACGTCGACAACTCATTCCTCGTCTTCTAAGTAAAAGCATGCACCGCGGCCTCCTCCGGAAAAAACAAAAACAAAAACAAAAACAAAAATTGTAAAATTGTGTACAGGTACTCTTGCGAAGTTGGTACACGCTAAATTCTTTTTTGATTATTTTAACATTGTATATGCAGATACCAACTTTTTCTGGAGTATCTACACAATTTGCTGTGCTTGTAAGGGATTATATATGTGCAAAGAATTTCGTGTATATATGTTGTCGATTTACTACTATCCTAGCATTCTTTGATCAATAAGGAGGGAGGTGATCGATCGATTCAGCTGCATATATTTAGATCTTCGTGTAGAGGTTCGATGATTTAATTGATCTTGTAATTAATTTGTATCATCTATATATTGTGGTATATGTAAGCTAGTTGTTACTTTATAATCTTTTAGCATGCAACTGTTTAAATTAGTCCTACGGCTATTTATATTTCTAATATGAAAATTCCAAAATGGAAGAATAATTCCTTGGAAGGTGAAAATGTAAGATACGTCACGAAAATAAAATTTACCTCACTCTTAGATGATAGCGTATAAAATGTACATTTTTTTTTTTTTTGTAGGCGTACAAAAAGTATTTCCTATGTCTCCAAATTGAGTATTCAAATAGCATTCGCCTTTAATTGATATATATTTGTTCAATTTGTTAACCTTATAATTTGTTTTGCATCGAGGATATGTTAGCTATTTATTTATTGATTAAAATTAATTTAATTTTTCGCTTCTTAATAATAAGCTCAGAAAATTAATAAATTAAATTCGATGATTCTAATAATTTAAATAGATTGCAGTTCATAATAAACTTAACGATAAGAGATCCAACAATAAATCTAACGTTCAGATGAGTTAAGCGTGGTCGAAATTCGTGATTGCCATGGTTGTGCTCTTAAGTGTGATAAGTTGGTTAGTAGTTACGATCTACGTAATTAATTTTCAAAACAAATAATTTTAGTGATAAACTTCTAGATCTGTTGTCATATATTAATTTTGTCTCTATTCAAAAAATTATAATTAATATATTTTTATTTTTTTTTTAACTTTTAATATCAGAAGCATCTAATATATTTTAAAATTGAGATAAAATTAATACATGGCACATAATTGAGAGCTTTGGACTGAAGTTATATTCCTCTTTCAGTATTGGGCAAAAAGCAGTCAAACCATTTCAAAGAGTAATTTGGAGGAAAAAAAATAAATAAATAATAATAACCAAAGCACAGGAATCATCCCTTACCTTTTTCTCTTTTCTTTTTATTAATTTGGGATTATTATATCTCCTCCGAATCTTTGAAACGCAGTAAGGAGATGAGTGTTCTAATTACAGGTGTGTTTGGTTGGTCCTAAAATATATTAAAAATTATTTTTTGATTTAAATATTTATTGTTTATATTTTTATTTAATTACTAAAAATATTTATTTTAACAAACTTAAAAAATTAAAGTGCTTTCATCTGCATAATTTTGTTTTTATTCATTGTTTTCTACAGAAGAACTAATTAAACAAAAGTGATTTTCTTTTTTTTCTTTTGTTTCAATTAAATAAATATTGATAAAAATATATAAAAAAAATTACGAATAATTATTTTTCACAATTTTTCAATTGGTTTCCAGGGTATACTGCATGTTGGGTCTTTATTTGAGAATTATATAATTATTATAATAATTTAATAAGAAAGGAGCAAGCACTGATCAGATCAATGCATACATTAGCAAAACCCAAATTTGGAAAAATTTGTGAAAGGACAAGAAGAGATTCTGCAATAAATTAATAGAAGAAATTTTGGCTTTTTGGTACTAAAAAGCAAATCAATAATATATATTAATGAAGAGTTTTTTTTTTTTTTTTTTTTTTTTTTTTTTTTTTTTTTTTTTTTTGAAAGAGCCACAAAAAAGCCACAAAAAGTCATATTTTTCACTTAATATGTAAACTAATAGTAGTTTGCAATATACCAATAAAAATTTTAGGTGCACCTATTATATTGTAAACTAATTCAAAAATATTTTTTAAAAATAAATTTTTATTGTATAATAAATTATTTAAATATCTTATATTATTTAAATATTTTATCAATCTTCTTATATTTTGTGCGGTGTATGGAGCATTAGTATATATCAGACTAAAAAAAATATTTCTCCTCTCCCTTGAAATTAGGAGCTTGTCATGTCCCCACATTTTGTGTGCACATATTACATCATAAACTGACTCTAAAATATTCAATAAAAATAATTTTTTATTATACAATAAATTAAAATTTAATATTAAAATATTAATTATCTAATTCAAGTTGTGGTGTATGAAGTATTAATATACATCAAGTGCATATAAAAACTCATCCAACTTTAACTTTTTAGCTAAAAATTAAATTTATTTATAAAATAATTATCAAAATTATTAAGCTTAATTAAAATTCTTAAATAAAGTTATTAAAATAATTTAACTCTACAAATATTAAAAATTAAATAATAATTAATAAAAAATAATTTTTTATAATGTGTGTAAGACTATTTTATAATTTTTTTTATATTGTTAGTTATAATTTTAAAATTTTAATAACTTATATTTTAGTTGATTAAAATATCACCTATCCGCCACGGAGCGCAGGTCCTACACTAGTTGAAAGATAAAAGGTGGAGTTTTTAATTTGAGTAATGCTATACTT
The DNA here is from genome assembly GCA_029168755.2 of Tillandsia fasciculata. Taxonomy (NCBI): domain Eukaryota; kingdom Viridiplantae; phylum Streptophyta; class Magnoliopsida; order Poales; family Bromeliaceae; genus Tillandsia; species Tillandsia fasciculata. Next base: position 23,371,528 of record CM054935.1, read on the forward strand.
ACAATTATTTATCCAACTTTTAAAAATCTTACTTAAATGGTTATACTTTAATAAGTAATGTTATGCATAGAAGCATCAAACAATTTTTTTTACTTAGTTAGGATCCATTTGGAGTTATTCATATATAATTGGTTTTATTTTGAAAAAATAATTTTGGCCAAAAGTTGTAGAGTGTTTGGCTGAATTTAGATAAAAAATGATTTTTCTAAACTGATTTTATAAAGTTGTTTTGCAAAAATTTTTTGCCTTTTGCAAATAATAATTTTTTTATTAATTTTTATTTTAAAATAATTTAAATTTTAAATTTTAAAATTGCACAATTTTTTGAAATTTGATATTTTAAAAATTTAAATTTAAAATTTTAAATATTAAAATTGAATATTTAAAATTTAAAATATAATTTTAAAATCAAAATTAGAATTCAAAAAAGCATATTTTAGCTATATCTAATTTTGGATCACGTAAATCAATAAATTGATTTATAAAATCAGAATTAGAGATTACCGATCACTCTATTGAGTCAAAATTTATTTTTAGACCTAAAATCATTTCTCTACAGTTAGTTCAAATACCTACTATTAAGACTAGAATTTTTGCCACTTGAGGGAGTGACACGTGGCATCTACCATCGGCTAAAGGTATCAGCTGACAGGGGCTTGAATCGATAAAGAGGGACTCGCGTCTCATTTGAGACTAGCCTCAAGGACGGAGGTGCCCAGCGCGCGGTATATTATCGAGTGAAGGCATCAGCCGACGGGGATTGAGACTAGCCCTGAGTGCGGAAGCATGCGATATATTATCGGGTGGAGTCGTCGGCCGATAGGAGAAGCAGCCGACGCAAAGATTATCATATCGTTTAGGGTTGATAGTAGTTGAAGGACGGTAGTCGAGCGCCCCGATCAGACTACAAAGCAAGCAGAGTCAGAATCAACCTTCGGTTTATCAAGTCGAGTATCGAAAGACCCATGTCTGGACTCAGACCGGTCTGAGACGTGTAACAGTATAATACAAGGTGCACGCCATTAGACGTAGACCTCAATCGAAGAAGGATCAGCATTCCAATCCGGTCCAATCTCAGTTGCGCAAAGACAAAAGGCGCGACGAACGCTATCGGCTGAAGGTACCTGCTGAAAATGCCGGCTGAAGGAGAGTCTATGATACCCGAATAGTCCCACATCGGATGTGATTGGGATTGTGATTGAGTATATAAGAGACATGGGCATTAGTAATAATAACTGGGCTTAAGTATTTTGGGCAGTGGTGTGGGCCTAACGAGTTATTATTGCTAGTGGGACGGATCGTTACATTTGGCATCGGAGCCAATAACCAGCCGGAAATGTATGACGAGTCTCGGTTGAGCCTGGGACTAGATGACAGGGCTAGCGAGATAATTCTCACATCGCCTGGTAATCTTGGGCGGCTGTGTGTGTTTGGGCTGACGAGGACGTCAGACCTAAGCGGGGAGAGTTTGTGACACCTGAATAGTCCCACATCGGATATGATTGGGATTGTAATTGAGCATGTAAGAGAAATGGGCATTAGTAATAATAACTAGGCTTAAACATTTTGTGTTGTGGTTTGGATCCAACAAGTTATTATTGCTAGTGGGCCGGGTCGTTACATTTGGTATTGGAGCCAATCACCGGCCGAGACTGGGTATAGATGACAGAACTAGTGAGACAAGTCTGATAATCTTGGTTGTATGTATGTTTGGGCTTACGATGACGTCAGGCCTAAACGGGAGAGTAATAATAACTGAGCTTAAGCATTTTGGGTTGTGGCTTAGTTCCAACGAATTATTATTGCTAGTGGGTCGGGTCGTTATATTTGGTATCAGAACCAATAACTAGCCGGAAGTGTGTGGCGAATCTCGACTGAACCTGGGTCTAAATGACAGGGCTAGCGAGACAAGTCTCACATCGCCTCGTGATCTTGGACTGCTGTGTGTGTTTGGGCTGACAAGGACGTCAGGCCTAAACGAGGGGAGTTTGTGACACCCGAATAGTCCCACATCGGATGTGATTGGGATTGTGATTGAGTATATAAGATGTGACGCCCCACTTCCCAGGGGGTCACCCATCCTAGAACTACTCTAGCTGTAGCACGCTTAACTCTCATGTTCCTCTTGGATCTTGCTACCATCCAAAATGCTATAGCCGGGTTAGAGATTTAGTCCTATTATATCATTTATATAGAGGACTAATCCAAATTCCGGGGGTGTCACATAAGAGACATGGGCATTAGTAATAATAACTGGGCTTAAGTATTTTGGGCTGTGATTTGGGCCCAACGAGTTATTATTGCTAGTGGGTAGAGTCGTTATATTTGGTATCGGAGCCAATAACCAGCCGGAAGTGTGTGATGAGTTTCGGCTGAGCCTGGGTCTAGATGATAGGGCTAGCGAGACAAGTCTTACATCGCGCCTAGTGATCTTGGGTTGTGCATGTTTGAGCTGATGAGAACGTCAGGCCTAAACGGGGGGAGTCTGTGACACCCCCAATAGTCCCACATTGGATGTGGATGGAATTGTGATTAGGTTTATAAGAGACATGGACACTAGTAATAATAACCGGGCTTAAGCATTTTGGGCCGTGGTTTGAGCTCAACAAGTTATTATTACTAGTGGGTTGGGTCGTTACATTTGGTATCGGAGCCAATAACCAGCCGGAAGTGTGTGATGAGTCTCGGCCAAGCCTAGGTCTAGATGACAGAGCTAGTGAGACAAGTCTTACATCGCCTGGTGATCTTGGGCTGTGCGTGTTTGGGCTGACGAAGACGTCAGGCCTAAACGGGGGGAGTCCGTGACACCCCCAATAGTCAGACATCGGATGTGCATGGAATTGTGATTGGATTTATAAGAGACATGGACACTAGTAATAATAACTGGACTTAAGCATTTTGGGTTGTGGTTTGGGCCCAACGAGTTATTATTGCTAGTGAGCCGGGTCGTTACAGAGTCAGCCGACAAAAGAAGCGGTCAACAGAAATATTATCGTCTCATTCAGGACCGTTTGTCTGCCAAAAACAGATATTAGACCGCCCCAGTCAAGCGACGGAAGAGGCGAAATCAAGGTCAATTCTCAGCTGCTCGAAGCTACAGAAGGAAAGATCTTAAAAAAATGAAGGCGAGATTCAGGAGCGAATCTCGTAACAGACTCCGAAGCGGCAAGCGGCGTCCAGCATTGGGAAGCGCCGAAGATCACGCCTCGGCACGATAATCAAGGGATGAACCTAGACGAGAAACTACCACTATCCTATTTAGGATAATCGATTCAAAATGAGGCGGTTGAGGAATTCTCGGTAATTCTCCTTCGATTACGTCGATTTCTAAATCGGTGGTTATATACCTTGGTTCGAAACTATATAAATAGGCGAACCAACAAAGAAAAAGGGGTCCGGCAACCTCGTAAGCCCGGTACAACCCCAGCTTTTCTTCATATCTAGGAGTAGGGTAACTTAACTTTTACAGCTTTTCTTTACTACTTTTTTAGGAGTAGACTTAATTGTAATCCTTCTATCCCTATCTTCTTTATTGTATCCCCTTCCCAATCAATATAAAGTGTAAACCGGCTCAACAGGCGCGACGAACGCTATCGGCTGAAGGTACCTGCTGAAGGTACCTGCTGAAGAAGAGTTAGCCGACAAGAGAAGCCGTCAACAGAAATATTATCATCTCATTCAGGACCGTTTGTTGGCCAAAGATAGATATCAGACCACCCCAGTCAAGTAACGAAAGAGGCGAAGTAAAGGTCAATCCTCAGCTGCTCAAAGCTATAGAAGGAAAGATCTTAAAAAGAATGAAGACGAGATTTAGGCGTGAATCTCGTAACAGACTCCGAAAAGGCAAGCGGCGTCCAGCATTGGAAAGCACTGAAGATCACGCTTCGACACGACAATCAATGGATGAACCTAGAAGGGAAACGGTCACTATCCTATTTAGGATAATCGATTCAAAAGTATACGGTTGAGGAATTTTCGGTAATTCCCCTTCGATTACGCTGATTTCTAAATCGGCGGTTATATACCTTGGTTCGAAACTGTATAAATAAACGAACCAATGAAGGAAAAGGGGTCCGACAACCTCGTAAGCCCGGTACCACCCCAGCTTTTCTTCATATCTAGGAGTAGGTTAACTTAACTTTTACAGCTTTTCTTTACTGCTTTCTTAGGAGTAGGCTTAATTGTAATCCTTCTATCCCTAACTTCTTTCTTGTATTCCCTTCTCAATTAATATAAAGTGTAAACCGGCTCATCAGCCGTGTCTTTATTTGTGCTTCTTATAATTTAAAGTTACAATTGGCCAATCAGCTGTGTCTTTTTGTATCATGTTCTTCAAGATGTAATTGGCTCCTTAGCCATATTTTTATCTCTTTATCCAGTTCGGCTATTCTAAATCAAAACCGGCGATCCATCTCTATCTCCGTAAACCCGATTCGGCTGTCCTTAGTCGAAAGGTCGTAAGTGTTATCAGAGGAAAACCCGGCCGAGCGGATCTCTTCTCGGTCCGATCGTTTGATTGTTGGCATGCGGCGCACTCGATATCTCTGAGGGTCACCCCCAGGGGCCGATCGCGCGCAAGCCACCTTTTGGCACCAACAACTTTCTTGGCACGCTCGGTGGGACACTCAGATAATTCTTTACCTAATCCTACCGCAAGCATGTCATAGCTCTCCCAGAGTTGTATGAGGAGTCGGCACTACTGGAGCAGTCTCTGTCGGAGTTGTACGGGCAACTAGCCCAAATAATATGGTTTCTCGAAAGGAGAGTCCGAGCCTGGGATGCCAACGCGGTGGCCTCGGATGAGAACTTCGCTTGTTTCGAGTTATCTGCCCTGTTTCATTCGACGACGACGACGACACCACCGGCGCAACCATGAGAAGCTGCGCAACCAGCAACGCCCGTCTACATGGCCTAACCACTAGAGGAGGGCCAACTACCGATGATGGCACAACTGGTTGGCCTCTGGGGCCACCACCTTTCCCGGCGCAGTCGGCGATTTCGTTGCCCCAGGCCGGATTCGCCGAAATGACTGGGGGCAGAAACGACAAGTAGATCCCCCCACAGGGACCGCCTCAACACCGGATCGGCTATGATGGGCCGGATTAGACGGTGCCAGCCACTAACACATCAATAAACCTTTAAGTGGGGATTCGGGTCCTCACATCCTCCCTCACTAAAAAAAGTTTCGTCCTCGAAACTAACATGGCTCAAAAAGGTAGTTCAAAGCCAAAGGTAAGCATCCAACAACACAGTCTCTAACTCCCCAGTCGCTACACACTCTCCACAAAGCGAGACCAAAGCTGGAACAACCTCAGGAATTCCAAATACTGGGGACAAAGAAGAACAGCCAACTCAACGCGTCCAAACTACACGAATTGCACCACACAATTAACAAGAATGGGTAAGGGCCCCACCAGCAGGAAAGCCATCAACCCCCAACTCTCAATTTAGAAAGACTGCTGAAATTAACGAAAAGTTCGAAAATTCCGAAAGACCAGTGCCCTCGCCCCAATCAAACAAGAATAGGTTCGGGCACCGTTTCCATTTCTGGAGTAGCCTTTCGAAGCTTTCGTCCCGTTCGTAAATTTCAGCGTAAGGGCGAGAAAAAGAGAGAGAAGTGTTGATGCCGTTCCTGCTGTGGCAACAAAAACGAAAGCTACGATCTATCCGTGCCTCTAAAAAAAAAAAAAAAAAACACAACCCTATCCGAGACCCCTAGAGACACAACCTCTAGTCCTAGGCGTCACCTACGCTCAACGGGTAGCACCTAACCCAAAATCGCTGAAGCCACTGCTGCAGGAAGGATGCCTCGGTGATCTGTGGAAATGATCTCCTGTTGTCCAACTCGCGGGAAGGTCACTGCTCTTAATCCACAATCAATCGTTGCACGATACCGCACCAACTGGTCCATCCCATGTGCTTAATCTGAGTCGTGGAGCTGTAACTAAACCGTCACACCTGCCGGTGTATCTCTCAAAGTCTCGGCTGTCCTGGTCATGCCCCACAATCCTCCTCTGCTCGCAGGATACTGTGAAGGATCCAATTACAACCTGTAGCAAACTTTCTATCCCCTATCCATGCAGAGATACAAATGCCCTACTAACATGTGCAGAAGGATGCAGCAGTATCCAAAAAGCTCAACTCAGCTGACAAAAAAAAATATGAAGTCATACCTGCGGCGATAGGATTTGCTACCGGGGTGCCCTCCACCAGGGCTGGATCAACCCGTCCGCTGGGTGGTGAAGATTGTCGTCCCGTCTGTCCCGACGTCGTACCCCACTCTGTCTGACGGTGTACCGGAGGGGCTTCCGCTTCCTGAGCTGGCAAGGGAGGTGCTGTAGCAAGGGGTCGCACTGACAGAATGGCTCGGGGACAAGCTGCTCGAAAATGTCCAAACTCTCTACAAAGGAAACACCGTCCTTGTCTCTGGTCGCACTGTGATGGTGGATGAGAGCCGCCACAGATGACACACCGCTCCTGTCAGGGCTGCCGATAATGCTGCTGCTGAAACTGCTGCCGTCGGGGGTACTGCTGCTGAGACTGGAGGCGCTGCTGGTGCTGCTGATACCGTGGCTGCTGCCGGGGCCCACCTGACCTCTGGCGCCTCCGAAACCCACGACCGGATGAGATCGTGGAGGTCTCAGAGGTCCCTGCCGACTCGTCTGTCCCTCAACATCCTGTGCTGGGCGCTTCGCCCCCGAAATCCCTGCAGGAGCTGGAGCCACCTCGGCCACCACTGCCTCTCTATGCTCCGAACTCTGCCCCGATAAACGATGTGAATCAAACTGACGGAATTCCATGAACAATTCAGCCATCTCTCGCTGCTCTATGGGGGTCGACGGTCCTGCTGTCCCGAACGGCTGACCACTGGTACCCAGTGCCATAGGGGCTGCCTGTGCTGCTAATACAACTAGGGGTGCCACAACTGACGAAGGAGGTGCGGGGAAACTCTCAGGGGGAGTAACAACAGGCTGCGCCCTCTGCTCCAATATGCGCAACATCCGGTCCATGGTCTCTTCCTGGCGCCGGACAGCCTCTGACAACTGAGCTATCTGAGCCCGAAGCTCCTGTACCTCACTCTGCTGACCCTGTGCCGACTCCTCCTGCTCAGGCTCATAGGAGGAGGAAGGCTGAGAACGCGTCCGCATCCTGCGTTGGGGAGGCATCGTGCCCACCTGCGATCCACATGCAAACATCAGGACAGCACCAAACAACACTCGACCCAATCCAGCGAAAGTCTATGACATGTCATTCCTTCCATAGCATTATATTATCTACAGCCAACATAATCGCTTAGGAGAACAAACATGCCAATCACTTATCCCATCCCTTGGGAGAGGTATAAAACTCAATCAGGACTCTCGCTAAAAGCCACGACTCTCACGTAGTCATCCTAATGTCCAACCACAAGCCTAGGGTTTCTAAGTCCATAATGACCTACAACCTAGGCTCTGATACCACTCTAATCTGTCACGCCCCGGGGTCAAAACTGCGACCCGGGCTCGCTAACAGATCCGCCGCCCATACGGTGAACCCCGTATAGACGAAGGGTCTAACCTGCAAAAGATAGATACTACAGCTATACAGATATCAGAGCCGAAAGTAAAAGCTGAAATAAAGATAAAATACAACTCTCACAATATACAACAAGTCCTCACCAAAACAAAATACAAAAGTCTCTCAAAAAAAGAAGAAAAGTACAACTCAATACCTCACTACATGGTCGCTCAACATACCACTCTCAAAATCTGGTAAGGGTACCTCTACTCTCTCTCAGGAGATGACTGGAAGGGATCTATCTCGCGACTCCCTTACTTCGGTCTGAAGAAGCATCAACTGGAGCAGCAGGAACAGGTGCAAATAAAAGTCCCTGGGAAAGAAAACACCACAATGGGTGTGAGAACTACATCCCACAGTAGTTCTCAGTGGGTGCCGCCAACAAACCCAACGGTCTGCCCACTAAGTCTACTAGAGGCATGCTGTAATAAATGAAATACTGAATGAAAGAGCTGGAAATGAATAACCCTACAGCTACTATGCCCCTATCTAGATGCTTAAAAAGTGAAACAGACGATAACATGATGCATCTACTATCCCTCAACTCAGATCACCCAATCTACCTGACTGCCTCCTCGGATCCAGTCAAACTTGCGCCTACCTACTGCCGTTACATCCCGGAGGACCGGACTGACGTAGGTATGTCCGTAGCTGCCAAAACTGGCTCAGCCAGAGGGACTGTGTCCGTAACTGCCAAAACTGGCTCAGTCAGAGGGACGGCGTCCGTAACTGCCAAAACTGGCTCAGTCAGAGGGACGGCGTTGACAAGTCGCGATACCAAAGTGCAGACCCACCCCGGACGTGGCACTCGAGGGGAGCGACCCCAACGAGGACAAGGGTATCCGCGCACTCTGTCGAGCTGGCACTGTAGGCTATAGTCAAAATCCACGCTCACGCTCTGAACGAAACAAACTCAGGATCCTCAAACATCTCGCACAACGGTCGGAGCACTCTCGACGACTCAGCTGATCAGCTCTCTCTCAAATCTCAAGACACAAGCAACTCCACTAACTCAAAGCACAAAGTCGCATCCACTGCGAACAACTGCCTCATCAGGCGCATCCACTGCGAGAAACTGTCTCAACAGGCCCAACAGGCCGAACATCGCATCCACTGCGAGAAACTGTCTCAACAGGCCAAACAGGCCGGACATCGTATCCACTGCGAACAACTGCCTTAACAGGCCACAAAATCCCAACATGCAGACTCACTGACAGGATAAACTCCACCACTGACACAATGAAGGGTCCGAAAACCCCGAAAGACTAGAACCTACAAACCTAATCAAACAAGAACAGACTCTAGGCATAGCCTCTCGTTGTTCTAGTTCCAAGAAGAAGGCAGACCTTAGAACCCAGACCACTCGAATCATCTCGGGTGGTTCATTTAGGAAAAAGGTGACATTTCTTACTGAAAGCCATTTGATCTGGAAGAAATCTATATTTAATGATTTTTAGTTCTTTTTAGAAAAACAGTTGAGAACAAGTTTTATATCCAAACCCCGAAGGGCTATTGCCTTCGACCAATCAAACAAGAATAGACTCAGGCGACCCTACGATGCTTGGAAGAAAATATTAGGTAGACTAAAATCATATGTGTGATGATCCGGACTCCCGCAGGAACTGTGCAATATTAAACAGTGACTGTGGGGAGCTTATCCGGTGAAACAGAGCTTGTAGATTTGAAATTAGACATTTAATATAGACTCTGCGCAAAAATCGAAGCAAATGGGATTTTTCGGGAGCTTTTTGCAAAATTTCGAATGAAAATTTGGCGAAACGGACGTCGTATTTGGACTCAGCGCGCGAAAACGATCAAAATGATGTATTCACTTTATTTTTCGGCACATCGGCACTGTTCACCGGAACAGTAACCCGGCCGGCCGGAATTACTGTTCCGGCGGCCGGCGGCGACCGGCGAACGGCGGCGGGCGGCGGCGCACGGCGGCAGGCAGCGGCGCAGCGGCGGCGCAGCGGCAGAGTGCGGAGGCGCGCGGCGCGGGCAGCGCGGGCAGGCGCGGGCGGGGGGCGCTGGTGCGCGGTCCACGACATGGCATGCACCGGGTGCACCGAAGACTCCCCTTGCCACGTGGCGCTTCCCCATTGGTCGGCCGGCTTCTAGAAGCACGTGGGAAGGTGACACGTGGCAGCACCCCGTTGGCCGACATTCTCCGGAAAACCCGGAGCGTGGAGCAATCACGTGCACCACGTAGCCACGTGGCGATTTTTCATTGGGCTTGCACAGGCTGTTTCCTGTTTCGTGGACACGTGGCGCAATCTGGTTGGCCAATTTTCGGTGTTTCCTGTTCGGATCCGGATCCCGTGTGGGAAGATTCCCTTTGGCCCACTATATAAGAGTCCTCACCCCCCCCTCTCATTCCCACCTCATTTTGCATGCCTTAGAGAGAGAAACAGAGAAGGTTCCCTCTATGAAATTTCTTCCTCTCTCTCTCTTCTCTCTCTCCTCAAAATTCCAGAATTTCTGGAGTTACAGTTAGTGAGTTATCTGCGACGCGGCGCACTGCGACGGTTTTCTTTTTAGGCCCATTTCCCGTCGCAGTTCTGTCGGAAATTCCTTGAGTGCTAACCAGGAGGAATTTTTGGACGATTTTCGCAACAGCGCGTTCCTAAGAGGTAAGGCTTCGATTTCCGTGTTGATCACTTTGCTCTATTTCGCACTTTTGGCACGTTTCCCGAGGCCTCTTTGACCCCCCTTTTTGCTGTGGAAATTTCTGGACAGCGTCAACTTCTCCGATTTTTATCTTGGCGTAGGAGCATCAGATCGAGACGTTTAAAGAGTCGATTTTGATCTACTCTTCGCGAGGAACGCAACCGTAATTTTTCTGGATTTTCCTGAGCACTTTATAGAGGTGAAAAACTCCTCTTTTCTCGTGCTGTTTGAAAAACAGCAAATATTGTATTTTTTGGGACTTATATTGAACAGCTGTGCGCTGATTTGCAGGATTTGAGGACTGTAGACAACCAGGAGACTACCTGGGGTGTGGTTTGAGCTGTTCGAGGTGGGCGGTTGTTGCTTACCTCATTTTTTACAAGCTCACTGGGATTATTGGAACCATTGGGACAAACTAACAGGACAAACTAACAGGACAAACTAACAGGACAATTGATGAGAACCATTGGGACATACTAATATGACAATTAATGAGAACCATTGGGACATACTAATATGACAATTAATGAGAACTATTGGGACGAACTAATATGACAATTAATGAGAACTATTGGGACGAACTAATATGACAATTAATGAGAACTATTGGGACGAACTAATATGACAATTGATGAGAACCGCTGGGACGAACTCTTCTAAAATTTAATATGACCCCACAGATTATATGATAAATTATAGTGGGACACTGTGATTGGGACAAAGGCTATAATCTCGCATGCAAATAACTTTTAATCAATCTGTTAAAATAAATATTTGACAGCTTTTAAAATAAGACAGTTGCATGCATGTTGGGACATCGAGTTAGTCCCCTATTTATTGCTACACTATCATATTGGGACTTGAACATGTTTTATTGCTCGCCTTTGCATTCAAATGCTTGTTGCTCAAGTATGAGCAGGGGTTTGGGATAGTGTAGTCAGGATTGCACTAGATTGTGGACTTGTGGGGTTTTGTGGTGACCACGGACAGCCGGTGGTCGACCGGATGTTTATCCTTACATCAGATCGGGGTCAGACAGTTATTGACAGTTTTGCTATCACATCGGAGCGGTTATTGCACGATGATGAGAGCGGTTTTTGACAGTTTTGCTATCACATCGGAGCGGTTATTGCACGATGATGAGAGCGGCAGCAGGTAGTACCAGTTTTTACTGGTGGCTAGATTGGGTTTATTTGGACAGATACTATTACTGATGCATGCATACAGTTTTGATAGCCAGTACCGCAATAGAGGCATAGTAGTGGTAGTTTTCCTGTTTCAGCATCTTATGTATCTTACCACTTCCCCTTTTCCCTTTTGCCTCTAGTAGTCCTAGTGGGTGCGTCAGAGTTGAGGCTTTTACCCACTAGGGGAGGCTACTGGTTTATCTAGTAGTTCTCACCCCCATTGTTATTTTCTGTCTCTTTCTTCTCCTTTATTTTGCAGAGTCATCTGCGGGAGCTGCGAGGCCATCGGCAGCTGATCGAGGTAAGGGGATCGCTGAATAAATAGATCTCCTGTGAGACAAAGAGCTGTAGATAGATGCTGCACCCTTTACTCAGATTGTGGTATTCTCCTTTCATTTTAGGTCTGGCCTTCGCCAGCTGGTTGTACTATTTTGGTGAGCTGGGAGATTATTGTACTTATTACAGTTTTATTTGTAGTCCCAGTCTGAGATACTATGTAGTTCTTCTATTTCAGCTCTGTATTATGCTCTTTTATTGTTAGATTATATCTGAGCAGGTTACCAGCGCTTCGTGTACGCGGAAAATTCCGTGTGCACGGCGGATCTGTAGACGAGCCCAGGTTCCGGGGCGTGACAGATTAAGTTGGTATCAGAGCTTAGGGATAGGTCAGTTGGGACTTAGGAAACCCTAGGCTTTTGGCAGACCCTAGGATGATAGGGCGTGAGAGACGTGCTGTTCTTAGGCGAAAGTTGGTGGTTGGGTTATTTGACTCTTCCCGTGAGTGAAAAGGGATCGACATATCCTGTTTCTGTGGACAGTTATGTTGGCTGCAACAACATAAAGTCACAGAAATATGGGGATGTCCTTGACTTTCGCCAGATTGGGTCGTGTGGGGTTGTGTTATTGATTGTAGTTTCTTGTGGTAGAATGCTACCGCAACGCAGGATGTTGACGCGTTCGCAGCCTTCTTCCTCTGAGCCCGAGCCGGAGGAGTCCGGGCAGGGCCAGCAGAGTGAGGTGCAAGAACTACAGGCTCAGATAGCCCAGATGTCAGAGGCTATTCGGCGTCAGGAGGAGGCTATGGGTCGACTGACGCAGATGTTAGAGCAGAGGGCGCAGCCTGTTGTAGCACCCCCTGAGAGTTCTCCCGTACCTTCCTCCCCTGCTGTGGCTCCCCCAGTTGTACCGGTGACCCCGGCATCCCCTGTCGCTCGGGGTGCTGGTGGTCAGCCGTCTGGGTTGACGGGACCTCTGACCCCTACAGAGCAGCGAGAGGTGGTTGACTTGTTGATGAGGTTCCGCCAGTTTGACCCACCCCGTTTCTCGGGGGAGAGTACTGAGCCGTGGGAAGCAGAATCGTGGATCACGGCTATGGAGCGACGTTTTGAGACCTTGTTTATCGAGGAGCGATACCAGGTTCTATTAGCGACGAACTTTTTGGAGCGCAACGCCGAGGCTTGGTGGCGGCGTGTTCGACCAGCTGGTCCGCCTGGGGCTCAGCTTTTGGCCTGGGCGGAGTTCCGCAGTCTCCTTCTCGGGGCTTTCTTCCCGGAAAGTGTCCGACAGAGGCTGGAGGAGCAGTTGAGAAACCATCGCCAAGGAGATCGGCCCGTACACGAGTACATCGCGAATTTCAATCAATTGTTGGCGTGTGTACCGAACGTAGCCAGGGATGAGGCGCACCAGATTTACATGTTCGAGCGAGGGTTGCGCCGGGACCTTTTTCAACTGGTTCGTTCGCGTAGGTTGCAGTCCTTGGAGGCCTCGATGGAGCAGGCACTCTACGTTGAGTGCGGGGAAGTAGTGATGGAGGAGGTGGCTCCAGCTCCCGTAGTGATTCCGGGGGCAAAGCGCCCAGCACAGACGGATGAAGGGCAATCGAGTTGCCAGGGACCCTCGAAACTTCCACGATTCCATCCTCCGGGTCGTGAGTTTCAGGGATACCAAAGATCAGGCGAACCCCGTCAGCCACAACAGCAGCAGGAATCGCAGCAACAGATACAGAGACAGCAGCAGTCGGGACAGCCACAGCTTCGCTACAAAAACAGATGTATATTCTGTGGAAGACCTCATTTGTCGCACACCTGTGATCAGAGGTAGGGTCGTTGTTATAAATGTGGACAGTCAGGCCATATTCGAGCATCATGCCCCCTTTCGACCTCAGCGGCACCTTCTTTAGTTTCGGCTCCCTTCGTATCTCAACAACGGTCGTCAGCTCAGCGGCCTTATGCTCCAGTGAGCAGATCCCTATCTTTTTACCCTGCTGATCACCCGCCACCAGCTCAGAGCGGTCGGGTTTATGCCGCTCAGGTGGAGGACTTTGCAGCAGCCGACCATGTGGTGGCAGGTATTATTATTATTATTTTGCTTTTTGGCATTAGATTTTGCACTTGAGCATGCTAGATATGCGTTAGGAGTACATTTACTTCATTGTATGGGTTAGGGGTAGGACAGTCACCTTATGCACGGGAGGTACGTATTCCCGATCTTTTAGCGCATGGAGGTGTGTCGTTGGTCCTGACCGGTGCAGATGAGTCCTGGACTGTGCCAGTAGACCTAATGGTCATGACTCAGCTGCGGGACTTGATCATGGTACATAGATAAACTGGCTGGCTCAGTATCCCTTTTCGCAGCGGTTGATTGTGCTGCGAGGATGATCTTTTGGGGAGCCAGGCCAGGAGAGGTCTGTGTGCCGGGGTTGCCGCAGGGCTTTCTTTGCCTCTGTAGTTTTGACTTCGCTAGCGAGGCGGATGTTTCGCTTTGGATGCGGAACTATTTTTGACTAGCATAGTTTGGGGCCTACGGGGCGCCGGTGCTTTTTGAGATGTAGGAAGTAGGTTCACTTCGACATTGTAAGGGATTACCGGGAATTAGATAAAGTGATCATTTGGGGGATTTTATTAGGAACCTCAGGAGTACAGAGGTACTCGGATCGAGCATCTGTGCCCGTGGACATGAGGATTGGATTACCAGGTGCCCTGGGAGGAGCGGATGCATTTGCTGGCGTAGACTACTTAGTCACTTGAGTGGTTAGTCCAGCTGTACTTAAATGAGGTGGTGCGGTTATCTAAGTGCCCGCCTCTATTTTGTATCCGTTAGAGACCCGAGATTTGAGCCTTGGGGACTGAACTCAGGTTCAGTACAGCTTTTCATCCGCAGACTGATGGGCAGTCTGAGCGGACGATACAAATCCTGGAGGACATGCTTAGGGCTTGCGTCTTGGATTTCGGCGAAGGGTGGATTCGACACTTATCCTTGGCAGAGTTCGCGTACAACAATAGCTTTCAAGCGAGCATTCAGATGGCTCCGTTTGAAGCGTTGTATGGACGCAAGTGTCGATCACCACTTTATTAGAGTGACGTGGGCGAGAGGCGGACCTTAGGACCAGATGTGTTGTTAGAGGCAGAAGAGAAGGTCCGAGTGATTCGGAAGCATCTTCAGACCGCCCAAAGCCGACAAAGGAGTTATGCCGATGTTCGGCGACGAGACTTAGAATTTCAAGTTGGAGATCATGTATTCCTGAAAGTCTCGCCGTCCAAAGGAATCAGGAGATTCGGCATTCGTGGGAAGCTTAGCCCCCGATACATTGGACCCTTTGAGGTATTGGAGCGTATCGGGCCAGTTGCCTACCGACTTGCACTTCCTCCAAGGCTTGCTGGTGTCCATGATGTATTTCATGTCTCTACTTTGAGGAAGTATGTCTTCGACCCATCGCACGTCATCGACTTCACACCGCTTGAGATTAGCGAGGATTTGAGGTATGAGGAGCGCCCACTGCGAATTCTGGATCGAGAGGTGAGAGAATTGCGCAGTCGGGCCATTCCCTATGTGAAAATCCAATGGGGCAATCATGACGAGCGCGAGGCTACATGGGAGCTCGAGTCGGAGATGAGGGATGCTCACCCCTACTTATTCGGGACATCGGACTGAGGAGTATTGTTTAGTCTCGTTTCGAGGACGAAACTCCTTTTAGTGGGGGAGGATGTGATGATCCGGACTCCCGCAGGAACTGTGCAACATTAAACAGTGACTGTGGGGAGCTTATCCGGTGAAACAGAGCTTGTAGATTTGAAATTGGACATTTAATATAGACTCTGCGCGAAAATCGGAGCAAATGGGATTTTTCGGGAGCTTTTTGCAAAATTTCGGATGAGAATTTGGCGAAACGGACGTCGTATTTGGACTCAGCGCGCGAAAACGATCAAAATGGTGTATTCACTTTATTTTTCGGCACATCGGCACTGTTCACCGGAACAGTAACCCGGCCGGCCGGAATTACTGTTCCGGTGGCCGGCGGCGACCGGCGAACGGCGGTGGGCGGCGGCGCACGGCGGCGGGCAGCTGCGCAGCGGCGGCGCAGCGGCAGAGTGCGGAGGCGCGCGGCGCGGGCAGCGCGGGCAGGCGCGGGCAGGCGCGGGCGGGGGGCGCTGGTGCGCGGTCCACGACATGGCATGCACCGGGTGCACCGAAGACTCCCCTTGCCACGTGGCGCTTCCCCATTGGTCGGCCGGATTCTAGAAGCACGTGGGAAGGTGACACGTGGCAGCACCCCGTTGGCCGACATTCTCCGGAAAACCCGGAGCGTGGAGCAATCACGTGCACCACGTAGCCACGTGGCGATTTTTCATTGGGCTTGCACAGGCTGTTTCCTGTTTCGTGGACACGTGGCGCAATCTGGTTGGCCAATTTTCGGTGTTTCCTGTTCGGATCCGGATCCCGTGTGGGAAGATTCCCTTTGGCCCACTATATAAGAGTCCTCACCCCCCCTCTCATTCCCACCTCATTTTGCGTGCCTTAGAGAGAGAAATAAAGAAGGTTCCCTTTATGAAATTTCTTCCTCTCTCTCTCTTCTCTCTCTCCTCAAAATTTCAGAATTTCTGGAGTTACAGTTAGTGAGTTATCTGCGACGCGGCGCACTGCGACGGTTTTCTTTTTAGGCCCATTTCCCGTCGCAGTTCCGTCGGAACTTCCCTGAGTGCTAACCAGGAGGAATTTTTGGACGATTTTCGCAACAACGCGTTCCTAAGAGGTAAGGCTTCGATTTCCGTGTTGATCACTTTGCTCTATTTCGCACTTTTGGCACGTTTCCCGAGGCCTCTTTGACCCCCCTTTTTGCTGTGGAAATTTCTGGACAGCGTCAACTTCTCCGATTTTTATCTTGGCGTAGGAGCATCAGATCGAGACGTTTAAAGAGTCGATTTTGATCTACTCTTCGCGAGGAACGCAACCGTAATTTTTCTGGATTTTCCTGAGCACTTTATAGAGGTGAAAAACTCCTCTTTTCTCGTGCTGTTTGAAAAATAGCAAATATTGTACTTTTTGGGACTTATATTGAACAGCTGTGCGCTGATTTGCAGGATTTGAGGACTGTAGACAACCAGGAGACTACCTGGGGTGTGGTTTGAGCTGTTCGAGGTGGGCGGTTGTTGCTTACCTCATTTTTTACAAGCTCACTGGAATTATTGGAACCATTGGGACAAACTAACAGGACAAACTAACAGGACAAACTAACAGGACAATTGATGAGAACCATTGGGACATACTAATATGACAATTAATGAGAACCATTGGGACATACTAGTATGACAATTAATGAGAACTATTGGGACGAACTAATATGACAATTAATGAGAACTATTGGGACGAACTAATATGACAATTAATGAGAACTATTGGGACGAACTAATGTGACAATTGATGAGAACCGCTGGGACGAACTCTTCTAAAATTTAATATGACCCCACAGATTATATGATAAATTATAGTGGGACACTGTGATTGGGACAAAGGCTATAATCTCGCATGCAAATAACTTTTAATCAATCTGTTAAAATAAATATTTGACAGCTTTTAAAATAAGACAGTTGCATGCATGTTGGGACATCGAGTTAGTCCCCTATTTATTGCTACACTATCATATTTGGACTTGAACATGTTTTATTGCTCGCCTTTGCATTCAAATGCTTGTTGCTCAAGTATGAGCAGGGGTTTGGGATAGTGTAGTCAGGATTGCACTAGATTGTGGACTTGTGGGGTTTTGTGGTGACCACGGACAGCCGGTGGTCGACCGGATGTTTATCCTTGCATCAGGTCGGGGTCAGACAGTTATTGACAATTTTGCTATCACATCGGAGCGGTTATTGCACGATGATGAGAGCGGTTATTGACAGTTTTGCTATCACATCGAAACGGTTATTACACGATGATGAGAGCGGTTATTGACAGTTTTGCTATCACATCGGAGCGGTTATTGCACGATGATGAGAGCGGCAGCAGGTAGTACCAGTTTTTACTGGTGGCTAGATTGGGTTTATTTGGACAGATACTATTACTGATGCATGCATACAGTTTTGATAGCCAGTACCGCAGTAGAGGCATAGTAGTGGTAGTTTTCCTGTTTCAGCATCTTATGTATCTTACCACTTCCCCTTTTCCCTTTTGCCTCTAGTAGTCCTAGTGGGTGCGTCAGAGTTGAGGCTTTTACCCACTAGGGGAGGCTACTGGTTTATCTAGTAGTTCTCACCCCCATTGTTATTTTCTGTCTCTTTCTTCTCCTTTATTTTGCAGAGTCATCTGCGGGAGCTGCGAGGCCATCGGCAGCTGATCGAGGTAAGGGGATCGCTGAATAAATAGATCTCCTGTGAGACAAAGAGCTGTAGATAGATGCTGCACCCTTTACTCAGATTGTGGTATTCTCCTTTCATTTTAGGTCTGGCCTTCGCCAGCTGGTTGTACTATTTTGGTGAGCTGGGAGATTATTGTACTTATTACAGTTTTATTTGTAGTCCCAGTCTGAGATATTATGTAGTTCTTCTATTTCAGCTCTGTATTATGCTCTTTTATTGTTAGATTATATCTGAGCAGGTTACCAGCGCTTCGTGTACGCGGAAAATTCCGTGTGCACGGCGGATCTGTAGACGAGCCCGGGTTCCGGGGCGTGACAATATGTGTGTCCAAAAAGGTTCTGGGTTTAAGGTCCTGCTAACACTGATATACCGCTGTCACTAATACAGCGGCGACAGATAAAACAAGAAAATAAAACATCTCGCGACCGCCGTCTATCCAAACGGCTCCCGCCACAGATGAACAACCAACTACATCTACCAGACTCCACTCTGCTCCCAAGCACGAGTGTAAAGTGCATCCCACACTAACAAGAATCCCGACCACTCGGCCCACTACCCGGGCGATTAAAACACTATGTCCAGGAAGGAATAAGAAGTGTGGATGTCTAAAGCAGAATAAACCTAGCCCAAGTTGGAGTTTTCTATAGTCTGGCTGAACATGCTGCATATGACGGAGGTGCTAAGTCAAGTTGCAAGATAACAATAATTTACAGATAGTAGGAAACAAGAGATCGCATGATCAACAAATAACACTAGAATTATCAGCTATCACATGCTAGCATACTACACAAGAGTATCACTATCATGCACGGTCCTACTATAGCAGATTTAATGTACAGTCCATTAATCTTGGAGACAGGGCCACCCACCTGAAGAGCCGAACTGTCCAAGGTTCCACAGCTGAAAATACCCAAAAATCCAAATCTCCAACTCCAACGGGTCCAGCAATACCCGCAAACTCTCCTGGGTACAACACAAGGCTAACAGTTACACTTAATTCCACAAATTAATCAAATAATCACACCCTGAAATTCAGCCTCAAAGATGCTAATTTTTCACCTGCAGAAAGTGCCCCGAAAATTCCAATAAAAATATCACTGCGATCGTCGCGTCGAGACCTTCGAAACGGGTATCTGCACGTCCAATTCTGAGCCCGTAGGCCAAGTTACAAATTCCACAGTACAGGCGCGCAAAATCTCACAACCACATAACTGTAAAACTCTGCACAGTAAAAGGGGAAACAGTATACCTTCGGGCAAGCCTCAGAAAAATTACGAAAAAATACGATGATAATCCTCGCGATGAGTAGATGCAAAAAGTATACAGGCTCATCTCGATCCGACGCTCGAGCGCGGAGATAAAATTACAGCAAGGGGCTGCTGTCCAAAACTCCATCAACAAAACAGTGGCTTAGAAATGTCTCAAAAACTATGCCATAAACTCTGAATCAAGCAAGATGGTCAACACGAAAAACGAAGGCGTACCTCTCGTGAATCCAATACCGCAAAAATCGTCCAAAAATACTGTCGGAGTAGCTCTGTGGACCTCTCAGATCGAACTGCGACGATAACGGGCCTCCGATGAAAGATCGTCACTCTGTGCTCCGATGCCGAAGTCGTCGACGCCGCGGCTTCCATAAAATCCGGGCCTCTGCCAGAAGATGCGCAACCCAAAGATCTCCAACTTTGCTGAAGAGTCCAATGGCAGAGGGGCTCGGGAAAACCCAAAAAAACCCAAGGGAATAGCTATTTATAGGCACAAGGGGAGGGGGAAAAATACCCCTTTGGGGTACGTTTTCGGGCTCCCGGAAAGAATCGGGCACACACAGTGCGCCCGATCTGGGCCACACATCGCCCGCCCGGATCGCCCCGGACGCGCCACGTAGCGCCGAACAGGGGACAGCCAACCCAGCGAACCACCATGCGACACGTGGCCAGCCGCGGACGCCGACGCGTGGCACGCCCGAGCGGGAACCGCGTGTCAACGCGCGCCCACGTGCGCGCACGCCGCGTTGCCGGGCACGCATCCCGAGGTAACCACTCGAACCCCGTGGACCACACGTTCGTGCACCAGCCAATACCATCGTGCCACGTGTCAGCCCCACGGTGCACGCCGGCCGCGTGGACCGCGCGCCTGCCCGCGCGCCCGCGCGCTTGCTCGCGCGGCTGCCCGCGGTCGCTCCGCCGCCTGCCCGAGCCCGCGCCGCCGCTACCCGCCAGCGCCGCCGCCGCCCGCCGCCGCCGAAACAGTAGAAGTTGCCTCGAAATCCGTGACGTGTCATCCGGGCTCCGAAAAATCTAAGTAAATAGTCCATTTCGCTCGTTTTCGCGCGCTGAATCCAAATCCGAAGTCCATTTGGCCAAATTCCACTTCTAAAATTTGTCAAAAATTCCCGAAAAAGTAAATTGATCTATTTTTCTTGCCGGGTCAATTTCTTGGTTCCAATACGCGCGCAAAAACCCCAATCACCCAAAATGGGCCTCCTGTTAAGCAATCTTGCTCCATTAACACCAGGAATCCATTTCTTGGGCCCGACACGCGCACAAACACTCCCAGAAGCCACTAACACATCAATAAACCTTTAAGTGGGGATTCGGATCCTCACAATCCATCCTCAGGCTGGGGGTAGGGGCGATGAGCCACTTCTGCCGCAAGGGCCACCTCAGCATAGAATGACCACCAAGGGTCGCCGCCTCTGCCAGTACAGTCGGTGTCCCTAGTACCTCAAGCCGAGCTCGCCGAAACGACTAGGGACAGAAATAACGAGCAGGTCCATCTGCGGAGACTGCCTCAAAGTCAAGTCGGCCAATACAGGCCGCTGCCCACTCCGACGCGACAGACGACCCCAGCAATTCAAGTGGGGCTCGCCATTATCCATGCTCGCGTGGAGGAGGCGGATCGGAATGCCTTCGGCACCAAGGCTAGGCCGGACATACGACCAGTTCCCAGGTCCTTGCACCCCTCGAACAAGGAGGTGTGTAGGGGATGGCCATAACAGGCCAACTGGAAAGAGCCGAGGTTTAACAAACTCTCGATGGAGGTCACCGAGAGCATAGACCCGCCAGGGTCGTATCAAAGAAAACACTGACTCAGGTCCCACTTGGGCCTGAGGGCTGGGGTTGGCTAAAAAAATGGCCGACCAGGAGAACCTTTCGGCTAACACAATCAGGGCTGAAAGTAGATAAAGGACCCGACCGGCCAAGAAGGCCGAGGGCGAGGGTCAAGATTCTAATAAGAGAAATTAGAAGGTGAAGCACCCCGTTCAGCAAATGAGCGAGTTTCGACTGAGACCGTTTAGATATGCGCAGGCCAACCAGAGTCGAGCGTGAAACGTATGAACAGGTCGGAAGGCAGACAGCCATTTTTCTGAAACAATTACTGTCGGGTATATGTGGAGCAATGAATATAAGAAAAACTTCACATTTAATGAGCCGACATACATACAGATTGAAAGAAGAGCAAATACAAGAGTGTTTTGGAGAAGAAAGATTCGTCGTCGGAACGCTGCATTTAGAGGTTGAAATGCACAGCCATCTTCAAGCTGGCAGCGACTGAACACCGCTTGCTGGAAATTTAGACTCTTGATCACCTTTGGAGCCGACAGGAGTGGGAGTGAGAGAGAATACAAAGTTTCTATTAATCCCTTGACTCCTTGCACGCAACGGGAGAAGATCACGCGGTTCCTCCTGGAGAATAAGGGAGGACGACTTGGTAGGAAGGCCACAGCCGCATTGCCCAGTGCATGATCTTCATAAACACAACCATCTTTGAGCAGCCAAAAATCGGCTAGACCACTGAACGTAAGATCCCTGATCGGTAGGTCACCCACAGGGGTTCCTCCAGAAGAGACCCCATCAGAACTCAAAGGTAGAGAGAAATCTTTTTCAGCCAGCATTAAAGTGCCGCCAATTTCAGACTAAAAGATTGTCTCGGAAGTATTCTCAGAGATGAAAGAGCTACGACTAAAACACGGATGTAGCAATGGTATAGAAATCGTCATGAGAAAATGAGGCAAAGCGAAAGAAAGTTGCAAGTAAGGCCTTTTATAGGCCAGCAAAAGATAACAACGCGGTAGCAGACGCTCTGAAAAATGGCAACATTAAAGAAATGCAATGGCGAAGGAAAGATTTACCGGAATTCGAGGAGAAACAGCACGTGCCCGCGAATCCCTCAGGAGTGGAGCAAATAATCTGCCAAGATACGGAAAAGATCGTGGGTATCGATATTTGCGCTGAAAGTTGATTCAATTTCGATAATCACCCGAATGGCACATCAATCGATTGCCGAGAGGGTATTGTTGATACCAGAATTTTTGCTACTTGAGGGAGCGACACGTGGTGTCTACCATCGGCTAAAGGTATCAGCTGGCAGGGGCTTGAGTCGATGAAGAAGGACTCGTGTCTCGTTTGAGACTAGCCCCAAGGACGGAGGCGCCCAGAGCGGTATACTATTGAGTGAAGGCATCAGCCGACGGGGATTGAGACTAGCTACGAGTGCGGAAGCATGCGATATATTATCGGGTGGAGGCATCGGCCGATCAGAGAAGCAGCCGACGCAAAGATTATCACATCGTCTAGGGTCGATCGCGGTTGAAGGACGGTAGTCGAGCGCCCCGATCAGACGACAAATTAGGCAGAGTCAAAATCAACCTTCGGTTGATCAAACCGAGTATCGAAAGACTCACGTCTGGACTCAGACCGGTCTTAGGTGTGTAACAGTATAATACAAGGCGCATACCATCGGACAAAGACCTCAGCCGAAAAAGGGTCAGTATTCCGATCCTGATCAATCTCAGTTGCGCAAAGACAAAAGGCGCGACGGACGCTATCGGCTGACGGTACCTGCTGAAGGTACCGGCTGAAGGAGAGTTAGCCGACAAGAGAAGCGGTCAACAGAAATATTATCGTCTCATTCAGGACCGTTTGTCGGCCAAAGATAGATATCAGACCACCCCAATCAAGCGACGAAAGAGGGGAAGTCAAGGTCAATCCTCAGCTGCTCGAAGCTATAGAAGGAAAGATCTTAAAAAGAATGAAGGCGAGATTTAGGCGTGAATCTCGTAACAGACTCCGAAAAGGCAAGCGGCGTCCAGCATTGGGAAGCACCGAAGATCACGCTTTGACACGACAATCAGGGGATGAACCTAGACGGGAAACGACCACTATCCTATTTAGGATAATCGATTCAAAAATATACGGTTGAGGAATTTTCGGTAATTCCCCTTCGATTACGCTGATTTCTAAATCGACTGTTATATACCTTGGTTCGAAACTGTATAAATAAACGAACCAATAAAGGAAAATAGGTCCGACAACCTCGTAAGCCCGGTACCACCCCAGCTTTTCTTCATATCTAGGGGTAGGTTAACTTAACTTTTACAACTTTTCTTTACTGCTTTCTTAGGAGTAGGCTTAATTGTAATCCTTCTATCCCTAACTTCTTTCTTGTATTCCCTTCTCAATCAATATAAAATGTAAACCGGCTCATCGGTCGTGTCTTTATTTGTGCTTTTTATAATTTAAAGTTACAATTAGCCAATCAGTCGTGTCTTTTTGTATCATGTTCTTCAAGATGTAATTGGCTCCTTAGCCATATTTTTATCTCTTTATTCGGTTCGGCTATTTTAAATCGAAACCGGCGATCCATCTCTATCTCTGTAAACCCGATTCGGCTGTCCTCAACCGAAAGGTCGTAAGTGTTATCAAAGGGAAACCCGGCCGAGCGGATCCCTTCTCGGACCGATGGTTTGATTGTTGGCATACGGTGCACTCGACATCTCTGAGGGTCACCCCCAAGGACCGATCGTGCACAAGCCACTTTTTAACCCCAACATCTACATAATTTGATAAGCTAAATTTGTTTATTTTTAGAGCCATCACAACAATTTATAAAAGTGCTTGTAAGCATAACATTACATTTTATGGATATTTCAGTGGCGGTTATATACGGATCACATAGGAGCTGTTTGTTTGCCCATAAGTAACTTTTAGATTAAAAATAATTATTAAAAATAAATTTTAGGTAAAAAAAAAAAAATCTACTACTATTCCTTTGACAGAAAGTTGGTGGTTTTGAAGCCCTAAGTTTTTCGAAAAAAAATCAGTAAGACTACATTGAATGTACTTCAATAATTACTTATTTTAATCTGGCTATCTAATTTAAAAGAAAAATTGATTTTGCTACCTACTCTTTAAATTTATTTGATTTAAGGGCTTTAACTTTAAAATAGAATTTGTTGTCTTTTTTCCATATTTAATTTAAATAATTTATGCAATTCATGCAAAAAAATAAAATTCATTAAAGTAACTAATTAACTTCAATTTTGTACTGTAAAAATCATCAAAGAACTTAAATCAAATAAATTAAAATGTTAACTACTAAAATTAAAATTTTGAAAGATTAGACAGTCAGATCACAATAATCTATAGTTCATATTTGTTCCTTACATTTTTATCTTTATTTATTAAAAAAATTCATACTAGCATAAAAAGAGGATAGAAAAAAGTTAAAAAAGTTAACTTTTATTATATTTTCATTTCTTTCTCTTTCGTAATTCACTTCGACATTATCGAAGTTAGTTTGATATTTTAGAGAAGTGAAGTTACTGACAAATTTAGCTTATGACAAATCAAACAATGAAAATAAATATTTACAGCAAAAAATAACTTAATATTTTTGTTGAAATTGTGTATGGTTAAGTCGCGCAATTACGCCAAAAAATAACTTCACCTTTTTATAATAAATTATTTTTTATTAAATTATATTTTATATTAAATTCAACTATTTTTTTTTTTTTCTCTATGTTTTCTCTACTGTTTCATATAACACATATTAAACCCATACAGCCCATAAAATGTGGCCTGAGTTGAACATTATTGTTTATATATGAATATACCAAATGTGGCCCATGAGAAGCCCAAGTTTTGAACAAAGATATTAATACCTGGGCCTGGCCCAGTATCCCGTGCACGACTTAGGCTCGATTTAGAATTGCGACGATATTGCATTACGTGCGTTTTTTTTTTTTTTTTTTTTTATATAATATATATTTTTTCAGTTGTGACGTCTTATTTTTTAAGGGGTTATCTATTTTAGAATTACTCCAGTATTTTAACCTCTTGAGTTTACCTACTGCTCAAAATACTATAGTCGGATTAAAAGATTTAGTCCTATTTGTACATTATATATAGGATCAAAATTCTAGGTGTTACATTCTTCTCATTTTAAGTCTTACGCTTCATTCACAAAGGTCATCAACTCTTCCTTTTTTAAGCTCCACACTCCATTCACGACGGTCATTGGCTCCTCCATTTTTAAGCTCTACGCTCTGCCAACAATAGTCATCAGTCAGAAAGCCGTACTCGCTCGCTATATAATCTCGGCTCAGGCGAGACTTATCTCACATTTCATATCCTATTTTTTAAGGGATCATCTATTTTAGAATTACTCAAGTCTTTTAACCTCTTGAGTTTACCCACTGCTCAAAATACTATAGTTGGATTAAAAGATTTAGTCCTATTTGTACATTATATATAGGATCAAAATTCTGGGTGTTACATTCTTCTCATTTTAAGCCCTACGCTTCATCCACAAAGGTCATCAACTCCTTTTTTAAGCTCCACACTCCATTCACGACGGTCATTGGCTCATCTCTTTTTAAGCTCTACGCTCTATCAACAATAGTCATCAGTCGGAAAGCCGTACTCGCTCGCTGTATAATCTCGGCTCAGGCGAGACTTATCTCACATTTCAGACTGGTTATTAGTTCTAATACCAATTATGATGTCCCACTTTTCGAATGTCGCCCATTTTATAACTATTTTAGCTTTAACACGTTATAGCTGGGTTAAAATGTTTAGTTCTATTTATATCTTATATATTAGGGGTGTTACAGTTGTAATATTAAAAAAGAGAAACTCTGGTATTTTTTTTAATAAAAAATAAAAATATTCTTAACCGTTGATCGACAAAAAATAAAAAAGTAATTTTACTTATTACCAGGTCAACAGGTTATTTTAGAAAAAGAGTTTTCATAGTTAAACATAACAAAATAATAAAAAAAATATTAATTAAAATACCTTCTACTAATTTAGTCATTAATTTTAAAAAATTTAAATTTACAATTTAGATATTAATTTAAAAAGTTTAATTTAAAAAAATTTTAAAATTATAATTTAGGCATTAATTTAAAGAGATTTAGAATTATAATTTAGTCATTAATTTAAAGAGTTTAATTTAAAAAATTTTAGAATAACAATTTAGGTATTAATTTTAAAAAATTTAGAATTATAATTTATGCATTAATTTAAAAAGTTTAAATTAAAAATTTTATAATTAAAATTTAGATATTAATTTTAAGAGTTTTAGAATTACAATTTAGCCATTAATTTTAAGAGTTTTAGAATTACAATTTAGGCATTAATTTAAAAAATTTAATTTAAAAAGTTTTAGAATGACAATTTAGGCATTAATTTAAAGAGTTTAATTTAAAAAAATTTAGAATTCCTAATTTAAAGAGTTTAATTTAAAGAATAGAATTACAATTTGCGCATTAATTTAAAGAGTTTAAATTAAAAAAATTTAGAATTACAATTTAGGCATTAATTAAAAAAAAAATTAGAATTACAATTTAGACATTAATTTAAAAAGTTTAATTTAAAGTGTTTTATAATGACAATTTAGGCATTAATTTAAAGAGTTTAATTTAAAAAAGTTTAGAATTCCTAATTTAAAAAGTTTAATTTAAAAAAATTTAGAATTACAATTTACGCATTAATTTAAAGAGTTTAAAATTTTGAAAATTAGAATTATAATTTAGGCATTAATTTAAAAAGTTTTAGAATTATAATTTAGACATTAATTTAAAGAGTTTTAGAATGATAATTTAGGCATTAATTTAAAGAGTTTAATTTAAAAAATTTAGATTTACAATTTAGGCATTAATTTAAAAAGTTTTAGAATTACAATTTATGCATTAATTTAAAAAATTTTAGAATTACAATTTTGGCATTAATTTAAAGAGTTTAATTTAAAGAGATTTAGAATTACAATTTGGGTATTAATTTTAAAAATTTAATTTAAAAAATTTTAGAATTACAATTTAGGCATTAATTTAAAGAGTTTAATTTAAATAATTTTAGAATTACAATTTAAGCATTAATTTAAAGAGTTTAAATTAAAAAAAATTTAGAATTACAATTTAGGTATTAATTTAAAGAGTTTTAGAATTATAATTTAGGCATTAATTTAAAATAATTAATTTAAAGAGCTTTAAAATGGCAATTTAGGCATAAATTTAAAAAGTTTTAAAATTAAAATTTAGTCATTAATTTAAAAAGTTTTAGAATTACAATTTAGGCATTAATTTAAAGAGTTTTAGAATTACAATTTAGGCATTAATTTAAAAAGTTTAATTTAAAGAGTTTTAGAATCACAATTTAGGTATTAATTTAAAAAATTTTAGAATTAAAATTTAGTCATTAATTTAAAAAATTTAATTTAAAAAATTTTAGAATTACAATTTAGGGATTAATTTAAAGAGTTTTGGAATTACAATTTAAGTATTAATTTAAAAAATTTTAGAATTACAATTTAGACATTAATTTAAAGAGTTTAATTTATTTAAAGAATTTTAAAGTTTTTTTAATTTAAACATTAATTTTGAGTTACAATTTTTTTTAAAAAAAATCAATGTGCTTAAATATTAAATTTAATAGAAATATATGGTATAATTCAAATTTATTTTTATAATAGAATTTTACGGCTAAATTAAATCAAATTTAAATAGTAAAATTTGATCTTTTAAAATAAAAATTAATAGATTCCTAAATTCTAATTTCTAAAAATAAATTTTTAAAATTAGAATCATTTACAATATATTAAATAAAGATAATTAAAATATTACCATTTAAGGTGATAATTAAATTGAAATATTTAAAATTTATAATCTTTTCAAAAATAAAAACTCTCACTAAATTCAAAATTTTAAAATTTATAATATTTACAAAAATAAAAATTTTTAAAATAGAGATAAAATTACTTAATTATCCTTGAATTAAAATACTAAAATAATCCTGTTTTGGGTACTGGTAACCGGTACCTCCCTCAAAGTGACCTGCTATTGCAGGTCACAACTTAAAAATAATCAAATCTGAGCCGTTGAACAGGTATGAATTAACGATAACTAAAAAAAAAAGTATAGGAGTATGACTAATTAAAAAATACATAAACATATTGTTATATATATATATATATATATATATATATATATATATATATATATATATATATATATATATATAATTAAGCTAGAATACTATCGATAGTATCAAGTCATTGGTGCTATCAAGTTTTTAACCGTTGGATGAAAAAATATGCGGTTGGGATTATAGTGAGCCCCTAGAGTTTACTAGGTGGTTGGTTAAATAGAAAAAATCTTAGGGGACCACTATAATCCAACCGCATATCTTTTTATCCAACGGCTGAAAACTTGATAGCACCAATTGTTTAGTGCTATCGATAGTATTATAGCCGGACTCTATATATATATATATATATATATATATATATATATATATATATATATATATATATATATATATATTTGAGAGAGAAAAAACATATTGTTATATATTTTTATCCTAACTCAATTTTATCTAATAGGTATCAATAAATTTTCCAAACCATAGTCAACAAGTCAACCACCTAAACCCCATCATATTATAAGCTATAAATATTATATTTTTAAAATAATTGAATATTTCATAGTAAAGAGAAATAAAAATAATTTTCAATTTATAGCTTGGCTTTTTTTTTTTTTTTTTTTTTTTTTTTTTCTAAATTGTGAGGAATAGTATAAAAAAATATGGAGTGTAGAATGAGTGGAAATGATAGATGAGATTGAGTAAAGCATAGGAAGGAAAATGAGACAAAACAATAAATAATTAAAAAAATATATTTTAATTAAAATAAATTATTTGTTGTCAAATTTAATTGTGTTTGGTCTGTTATTTTATTACTAAACATAACCAAAAATAAAATTGCATAGATATTTCTTACATGTGGTCCATTTTAAAACAATGACGTGCATATTTTTTATTTTATTTTATTTTATTTTATTTTTTATGTCGCATATTTTAAATATATTGAATAATTTATCAAATTTATTAGTGTAAATTATTATTATTATTATTATTATTATTATTATTATTACTAAGCCACCGTTTGGATGTGGTATAAAGGGGGGATATCCCCCTTTATACCCAAACGGATTTGGGATATCCCCGTTTGGGGATATCCTCTCAAACAGGGATATCCCCCATTATGGGGGTGGGGATATCCCACCCCAAGCCCACACCCCCCCTGATTTAAACCCCCTCCCCTACTCCCTCTCTCTCTCCCCGTCCCTTCCCAAGGCAGTTGCCTTGGGAAGGGGCGTTTTTTTTTTTTTTTTTTTTTTTTTTTTTTTTTTTTTTTTCTTTTTTTTTCTTTTTGCTTCAGGTTTGTTTTTTTTTTTAAAAAAAAAAATTTAAATTTTTAAATTATAAAAAATATTTAAATTTTAAATTGTAAATTTTATAAATTGTAATTTTTTTTTTAATTTTATATTTTAATAAATCTAAAAATTCTATTATACTTTTAAAAATTATTAATTTTTTTTTTACCTTTCTTTATTTTTCTTTTGAATTTTTTTTAATTAGAATATTTAAATTTTAAAAAATATTTAAATTATAAATTTATAATTTTATAAATTTTAATTTTTTATATTTTATAAATTTATATATATTTATATTTTATTAAAATTATAAATATATTTATATTTTATTAAATTATATATATTTATAAATTTATAATTTTAAAAAATAATATTAATTTTAAAATTATAAAATTTATATAAATTTTTATAATTTTTTTAAAATTTATATAAATTTAAAAATTAAAATTTTTACTCCTACTTAAAATATTTAAATTTTACTTAATTTTTTAATTAGAATATTTAAATTTTAAAAAATATTTAAATTATAAATTTATAAATAATTTAAAATTAATTTTTTATATTTTATAAATTTATATATATTTATATTTTATTAAAATTATAAATATATTTATATTTTATTATATTATATATATTTATAAATTTATAATTTGAAAAATTAATATTAATTTTAAAATTGTAAAATTTATATAATTTTTTTTATAATTTTTGTAAAATTTATATAAATTTAAAAATTAAAATTTTTACTCCTACTTAAAATATTCTAATACATTCTTTAATGGGATAATTGCATACATGTCCCTCCAAATAGGTCGGATTTCAAATATATCCCCGCAAATTTCAACTTTTCATATTTATCCCTGTAAAAATCCACCGTTATTCAAAAATGCCCCTCTGTTAGGAAAATTGAGTTAATCATAGGTTAAATGCTTAACCTTGGTTAGATTAGACAGTGAATATACCATTTTACCCTTTCATTTAATTTAACTTGGGTTTTTCTCTTCTCTTCCCATCCCCCCTTCATCTTTGCATCCCCCCTTCCTCTTCTCTTCCCACTCTACTCGGAGGAGTACTCTCTCTCTCTCTCTCTCTCTCTCTCTCTCTCTCTTCGAACTCGTCTCCTCTTATTCAGAGCAAGGAGCGGGGACAAGGGATCCTTCGTCGACCTCACTCGTGCTCCTCGCCCCGTAGAGTCGCTCGATCTCCGCATCTCAAACCCTAATCCCAAATCCGTGATTTCTCCTCGATTCCGCGAATCAAGTTGAGTATTTTACTATTATTTTGGCGGAGGAAGGGAGGAATCGTCGATTCGCAGATTTAGAGGTTGGTATTTGTTCAGATCCTTCTTTTTTTTCCAATTAGATAGTTTAGATTTTGGGTTCTCATCGCCTTGGGACATTATTTTTTTTATTTTTATTTTTTAGAAGTTGTCGCTTTGAGCACAAAATTGAGTTTTTTTTTTTAGCAGATTCATTGGATAGATACTTTTATGGAGTTCTACGAAAAGTGCAATTGATCGTTTAACAACCTGGGGCAAAACTAAGACAAATAAAGAATAGAAATTGGATTTTCTCCATTACAAATCCTTCTACCTCGAAATTCTTTCCCATCAGATCTCATCAGATTAATTTTGTGAAAAAAAAAAAAAAAAGAAATAGTGGTTTCCACTTGTATCTGATCCGACCAGATCCGATGGACCAGCACTTTTTTTTTTTGTATGTGGTTTCCACTATTTTTTTTTGTATGCTTAAGCTAACTCAAAATTTTGTATGTGTCACACAATTTTGTATGTGTGAGCAATTTTGTATGTGTGACAAGCTGCTTGAGCTAACTCAAAATTGCTCAAGCTGCTTAATCAAAATAGTGGTTTCCACTTGTATCTACTTTAGTAATTAAAGTATGTGTGACAAAATTCGACAAAGAAGTGCTGTACTCTGAGCAGAGTAGTAATTGTTTCAGGTTTTGTCCTACAGCTGCATGTCCTTTGTCTTTTTATTTTTTCTTCTTTAATTAAAAATCCAATGTCCATTAATTTAGACAGCTGAATTCAGAATGTCCATTAATTTAAACATTCTGTGGTTAGCTTAGCAAACCACAGAATTCAGAATTCAGAATGTCCATTAATTAGGTGAGAGTTCATATCATGACAGTTTGAGAAAATGATAACTTAGATTTTTTTCTTTTATCATGACAGTTTGACAAAATGGATGAATATGGTATTTTTGAAGTTAAGTTTAATTATGGCGGCTACCTTAAAACAGTCAAAACTGCATGCGGACTCAGATATTGTGATGGTAAAAAGAAAATATTGATGATAGATATTGATGATTACCATCTCAGATGAGATGGTAATTAGGAGAAAACATCGATGCAAAAGATGCAACCAATTAGGCCATCATGCAAAAACATGTACGAACCCTGTTACTACGAACCGTCAGTCTGAAGGCGCAGATGGAGTATCTCAAGCAAGTGCTAGTACTGGTAGTGGCATAAGGTAAGAAAATGACCAACATAATTTACTTTTAATTTACTTTTTTCACTACAATACTAATTGCTAAAAATGGTATGCAGGCGCAGAGGAAAGAGACTAGCATCAAAATCAAAACGGGCAACTGCTGAAGCGACCCTCTCACAGTCCCAACAAGGAAGTGCCATAAGTGAAATTGATGCTATGGGATGTCTACAAAATCAACATTCAGTTTGATGAAAGAGTTGATGTATAATATTTTTTTGGATAGTTGATCTAAATGGATGTATTTTGTGGTCTGCATGTATTTTTTTTTGTGGTCTGCATGGATGTATTTTGTGTAAGGGTTAAAATTGTAGGTAATTTTATACTGCTAACTTTGAAGTACTTAACTTTCAAGTACTTGACTTTGAAGTAGTTGTTAATTTCACTGCTAACTTTGAAATACTTGTTGATTTCATCCTTTCAATGAATGTAATTTGGTTCTACTCATAAGTTATGAATGTCATTGTGTTTGTATTGAACTGCTAACTGCAATTCTGTTACGAGAATTGTGGTCAATTGATTTAAATGAATGAATTTTCATGCCGACATTTTGATTTGAATGCTGACAGGCTGTGAGGAGAATTACATTGTCGTGCTACTTCTTTGTTGTTGGGGCTGTGAGGAGAATTATATTTTTTCAACAACTACTTTATCACTCCTTTTATCATAGTAAAATAATGTTTCACTTACATTACAACAACAACTACTCCATCAACTATTTATCACAATATTGCAGTTTTACATCACATTTTATTACATTACCAAACTAAACAAGATATTAGCTACCACCAAATATACAAGCAACTTAAGAAGAAATAATTTTTTTTTTTCAAACTTTTGAATGCGATGCTCCACAGCTTCTTGAAATGCCTGTAATTGGTATTTTAGGTCAACAGTATTGTGGTGTGTGTCATCGACCCAAGCAAAATAATTACAGTGCTCATTACTCTGCAAAATATAAAAATACAAAAAATAATTAGTAAATAAAAAATAAAAATTCTATGGATATGTATGGTTTTTTTTAAAAAAAACCACTTTAATTGGAATAATGATAAATAATGCTATTGTATACTAAACTTTCAAACAAATCATTTTTTCATCGATGCAAAATTAGTTGTCTTACCCCCCAGTTTGGACACCCATAAAATCGACGACCTCTAGTATGTGGCTGCTTTGAAACCCAAATTTTACAAGTTTTAAAGCAATCACACCTGGGAATTTCGATGCTATGCGAAGAATTTATCGATCTCTCACTCATCATAAAAACGCAATGTATTAGAGGAGAGAAAAAGATGAAAAAATAAAATTGTTGGAGATTAATAGAGAAAAATAAATGAAAAAATTAAAATATTATATAGAGTAAAGTTGGCTTTAATGGTGGGTTTTAGTTCTTCTTTTATAGATGAAGGAGATGGAGACGATCGTTGGGGGATTTTGGAGAGGGACAAATGCTTTTAAAGGGATATATCTGTTGGGATTTTAGAAGAGGGGCATTTTTGCAATAATTAGAGGGGTTTTAACGTTGGGATTTTTGGAGAGGGGCATTTTTGAAATAAGTAGATTTGAATAACTTTTGGAGGGATATATTTGTAAGGGGCAAAAAAGTAATTTTACATCAAATCTGTTAAAAATTTAACAGATTCCAAACGGGGATTAACCTCAGGGACATATTTGAAGAACTTTGGATTTTTGCAGGGATAAATATGAAAAGTTGAAATTTGCAGGGATATATTTGCTATTCGACATATTTGGAGGGACATGTATGCAATTGCCCCTTCTTTAATTATCAAATTTATAATATACATAAAAATAAAGGTCACATCGTTATTAATTATAAAAGTCAACTTTATACCTCTTATTTCTCATCCCTAATCCAAACACTACTTTTCTTATACCAGGTTTAAACCAGGTTTATCCCTCATTCCCAACCAAACACAATTTAGGTTTAAACAAGGTTTATCCCTTACTTTATTGGTATAACTCATTCTGGTATAAGCCGTTTCCAAAGAGTAGCTGAATACATTGAAATCAAAAGATGTGACACCAAAAAACTAAAAATTAAGGCTGAAGGTGATATTTGAAAATTTCTTATAGGTGAGGGGGTCTTCTTACATTTTTACCAAAAAGCACTCGAAATCCTCGTTCCCGCCCATTCTCCATCTCCCTCCGTCCTTCCACCTTTTTCTTCTTCATCTTCTCTCTCGCTCTCTCTCTCTCTCTCTCTCTCTCTCTCTCTCTCTCCGGCGCGTCCTCCGCCGCTCTCCGCCGCCTCCGCCGCATCAGCCGCGGCAACAATGGACTCCGCCGCTGACTCTCTCCTCGAGACCCTTCAGGGCCCCAACCACCGCGGCCTCTACGAGCGCGTCGCCTCCTTCCTCCTCCCGTTCGGCGATCTCGTCCCCCTCGACGCTCGAAACCCTAACGCCGCCGCCGCCAGGAAGAGGGCAGCCGCCAAGCAGAAACCCTCTTCCAAGAAGAAGAGAGCCGAAGCCGACCCCCGATCCATCCACCCCCTCGCGAAGCAGTTCCTCCCCTTCCTCTGCCGCTCTCTTCAGCTCCTCCCCGAGGTCCTCCGCAGAAGCCCTAATCCTCCCGAGGGAGATGGCGGCGGCGATGATCGTAAAGAGTGGGCGGCGGAGCTTCTCGGCGTTTATGGGCTTTTGCTCGAGTGCTTGGCGTGCATCGGCCCGTGCCTCGCGGGGAAGCCCTACTCGGTGCACCTCCATAGGGGACAGTACGTTTGCTGCTTGGAAGGTCAGGGAAGGTATGCAGAGGCCGAGGAGGAGGCGCTTTCTCTTCTCGAGAGCCTTCGATCGGCGCTGATCCCACCTGCCTCAGCACTGAGGTCACAGAAGGGGAGAAGCGCCGATGCCAGGTGCCTATTGCCTGATCCGAAGCTCGCAGGTTGTGACGATCCGGAGGTCACAATTTTGGCCATCCAGATTATCATCAGCCTTGCCAACTGTTCTTCTAAATACAAAACAAAGAACGGAGCTGCTTTTGAGAAGATCTTGGCCCTTGCCGAGCAAGTTCAGCCATGGCTCCTGTAAGTGAATTATCTGGGCTGAAGCCAACATACGGATCCTAAAATTTTGTCACTGATGTTAATTTTTTCCATATATGCAGGTTTCTTGTTCCTGAGTTGCGGAAGAAATATCATTGGTTACTTGTGAATGCCTTGTACAGATGTTCGAATTTCCTGATTTTAGAATGTACATCCTTTAACACAGTTTTGGTACAGCGGTTCTGTATGTCCATGTTGAGAGAGTGTGCGAAGCCCTCTTCAATCGACCATTTTCCGATAGTTAGTACATAAGCTAAATTTTCGTTTTTGTAAAGTTATTCTAAGTGAATATATTGGATGGGATGTGAGTTTTGGCTTGTGAATTGCAGATTGCTCGCAAGACCTTTTCTTCCATCGACTTGCACTGGGAAGGCAGATCCTGTCTTATTCTCGATATGCTAAAACTGACCCTTGAGTCCATAAAATGTGGCTGCAAGGTACTTTGTTTCATTTTGAATATATTTGTTGACACTTTCGATTTTCTTTGGTCCGTAATTATTGTAACTGGAACTTGAAATTCTTCATGCGTAACTTGATTTTTGCGGCAAGAAAGATGTTGGAATTTACAATTGTATGATAAGTGATTGATATTAGTTGAGATATGAAGGGCATTTTGGTGTAGCACCTGTTTTTATTTTCTAGTTTTGATTTTGAAATTTGTAATGTGGTGAAGAAGCTGTAAATGAGTTTCGGAAGCATAGCATGTTGACTGTATGTGTTTGATCTTACGAGACATCTAAGTTCTTTTTTTCCTTTCTTTTTGTTTTTTTGTTGTTGTGCATAGTAGAAAGTGTATCACGTTATTTGTCTTAAGGTGGCTGATATGGCTTTTTTCCTTTTAAATGTGTTTTTTTTCATTTAAACTGACTCACATTTTTGTTTTCATGCATTTTGTGTATGAGCAGGTTCGCGTGTCAAAATCTGTAAATGAGCTGCTCGATTTTGTATTGTATTCTGCTGACAGCCTTTGTGCTGCCAACATGGATGCCCTTACAGGTTTTTCGAAATTATTTTATGAAAAAGGAGGCGATTTCCTTGAGGTACATTTATATTGGCGTTTTTGTACAAAGTGATACCTTGCAGTTTATAACCTCTTTCTGATGAATTGATTATTTTTCTTGTCAGATTTCACCTCCTATTGCCTCAATTCTTATTCTCTATGCTACTGCCGTATACCTCATATCTAATAATATTCAAGTTAAGCAAGCTGGAGATAGTTTTGAATTATCTTCTGAGGGTACTACAACTACAATTTTACTTGACAATGTAGAATATCTTCAGAAGTTGACTGATTCACTGGCCAGTTTAGCAAGATATTTTCATGTTGCAAGCGACAGGACTGATATTGCTTTTGGGGATCCATTAGAGGCACAGAATGAATCAACCATGCTTCTGAAGTCCAATATCTACACGGAGTGTAAAAACTTGCATGGAAATGCTTCCTTTATCTCGTATTTTGATGCTTTAGCATTTTTATGCAAGATATTCCATCAATATGTAAACACAGCCTGGAAATATTTGTCTGAGAGGAAAATGATCTGTTACTTTGTGAAGATAGACCATGTGTTGAATGCATTACATCAATTCTGTGATTCGGTGATCTTCGCTTTCAGGTAAGCCCGTATCATAGACAGTTGTTGGTGCAACTACTGAATTCTGAAATGTTACATTTTAAAGAAAGTCAGGACAAGACTTAAGAGTTTCAATGTCTGTTTTTCCTATTTGTGTAGATGCAGCAAGACATCTGAAAAGGATAAAGAGAGGCAGCAGGAAAGATGTGGAACATTACTTGAAATAACCATTTCAGCATTCAAAATCTCGTTTCTCACGGATGGAAACTATCAGGTTTAACCTCGTATAATTGGTCTTGTATTTTGGCTTTTGTGGTATCACAAAGAAGATTGTTTTTAGCTTTATTTTGAGCAAAACCACTGTGCCTTTTTTTCTTTTCTGGCTAATTTATTCTGTTTTTGTAGTTCAGAAGAGTCTGTCCTCCATTAATTGCATCATATCAAGTGAATGGATTGAACCTCAGGAGCTGAGATTTCTTATTTTAGCACTCTGGAATATTGGAGCTTCGTTGTACAATATTGGGCATTTCAAACAGGTATATATGTTGTTAATGTTGATCTACTTTGTTGAACCTTGGATCCCTATTCTTTTGCATGTTCCTTAGAAATGTTTCTGTTTTACATTATTGTTGACAATGTTACAGTATTGTCGTGAACATTTCTCTTTATTTATATGCAACTTAAAGGCGCCTAAAGTAGCAAGTTTTCCCAGATATTTGGTCAGGATTTCTAAGTAGCCGGAGACAAGGTAACCATGCTTTGAAACTAGTTCCATATCAGCTACATCTAGTAGTGCCTAATTACCAGATAGTGTATGGTTTTGAATGACGATGCATTAATCATGGCTTGGTAATGATTATTTAAAACTTTGTGACCTTAAAACTTTGTGATCTTACACAGAGATATGCTGGATATACTACATTATTCTTTCAATATTTCTGAGTTCTTCCTATTCGTGTGCAATGATCTTATTCCAGATTTGGCTTGCATTTGTTTATCGTAGTCAATTAATTGGAGTCGATTCATCTGAACAATTGTATGCAATGATCTTATTCCAGATTTGGCTACTGTTGGATTGGATAATTTGAGTTCTGAATTAAATAAAACTGTATTTTTACAAATTCTGTTACTTTTGCCTCTAATTTTGTGTTTTATTTTGTAACCAACGGGCAGCACGATAAAACTATATATAATCATGTGGTTGTAAGAAGATGGGCGTGGTTTTTCTTCTACTTCTTCGAGTTGATTATGATAGCAATGACCTATTCTATTTGCATCTGTGAAGTCTGGCCTGTTTAATCATTTGAGCTGTCTATCTGCAAAATTTTGCATGTTTTATGTTTTAGCTGGCATTAATGTTATCTAATTGCCATTGTCATTTCATTCAGGTACCAATAGCATTGCGGTTATGTCGTCAAGCAATATGGGAAAATGTCAATCAAGCTAGCAGAAGATACTCGGACAAGCTGCAGGGGTTTAATGTTGATGGTATATCTAAGGATTCAATAAAGGATGCAATTAATGACGCATTCACAAGGATTGCAACTATAGTTGATACTCTGCACAGATGTGGTGCCACTGACACCAACGAAATTGTTGTAGAGAGCTTATTGAAACTGTCAGCCGCTGAAGACATATTTGAAAATCTAAATGGCTCTTTGGTCTTGGTTAAACAATGGGTTAAGGTACTAATCTAAAAATAATGGAATTTATTTGATGTACATGATAGGTCTTTATTCTACCTAATCTTTCTTGAAACTGTAGAT
Organism: Tillandsia fasciculata; assembly: GCA_029168755.2. NCBI lineage: Eukaryota > Viridiplantae > Streptophyta > Magnoliopsida > Poales > Bromeliaceae > Tillandsia > Tillandsia fasciculata. The sequence goes on from CM054935.1 coordinate 23,409,975, forward strand.
AATGTGTAAAGATTTTGAAGGTCTTGACATGGTAGATAATGCTGAAGTTCTCTACTCCCAACTATTGAGATACCGTCCAAAATGGCCAAAGAAGATTGCAGGCAAGATTCTTGAGCAGGTTTGATCTCTTTTCTCGTCAAATTTCATGGCAGTTACTATCAATTATTCTTTTTTTTTTTCAGAGATAAAATGTTATATGAATATGTCTTAATTTTTGCAGGAACTTCTTGCATATGACTTGATGGAAGCTCGAAACCCAGCTCTTTGTAAAAAGATGAAACTAAAAGTTGTTGATATTCTCTTAAATGACATTTATGTGTCAAGAGATTGTTATTTGGGAAGATCGAGGGTACTTGTTATGAAGGCAAAAGTACTTCGAGATTGCGGGATAGAGAGTATAAACGACTCTCTGAAATGTCTCTCTGAAGCCATTTGTTTACTTGTAAGTTTGTAATTTGTTTACCTTCAAGATGTTGCGTATCTTCTTTTCTTCTTCTATATGGCATAACCTTGGCAACAAATTTAGATAGTTGACATATAGTTCTGATGTAACAGAAAGACACATCATTAGATTCTTCTGGAGGTAATGCTACTGTACATCACCAGTTGGCCATCGCATACTGCTTGCATGCACAGTGTGCCCAGGAAGCCAATCTCGACTGTAAGGTAGCATGTGAAGGGCAATTATATATGAGGTTAAGAAGATGTTTTGATCCTTAGTACACTTGTGTAGGAATAAGAAAACTTTCAGATTTGGGCATCCTTTCAATATTTCTGAAATTTTTGGTTGTGAAACAGGTTATCCTGCAAGATGTTGAAGCCGCATTAAATTTGTGGCTAAGCATAGACATCCAAGATTTTCGTTGTATAGATGGAAATTTTGAAATGACAGCCGAAAATATGACACCGTTATTGTGTTCCATTACTGATTTGTTGGCCATGAAGGTGAGACTTATAGACCACGCAACTGGTAAACTCTGTCTATATAGTATATGCAGTAGTATAGTGCCTATGTGATGTAATATGCTTTGCGTGCATCACCCAGGGATGCTTGGAGTTTCAGTTTGACATCTGCAAGCTACTGATGATGATATGGAATCGGGAAAATATTGCTCTTGAAAGATTTTTTGCCTTGCTATGGAATGATAGGCGCCTTAATCATTCATTTTGTACCATTCCAATGGATGGACAGTTCATTTTGAATATGTCAAAACACTTTGGTGTTAATGCTAGCTCTGTTGATTATTGGATAAATTGTGTAAAAGGTCATCAGGCATCACTGTGTATGTTTCACCAGAAGGTATCACTGACTGATTCAATTTTTCCTGAATTAAGTGATCATGGTTTTGAAACATCATTTGGTCATGAAGTCAGTGCTGATGAAGTTAAAAAGGTTGCATCTTCTCTTGTTTCTGCTGTAAGTTCTGTTCAAAAAATCAAAGGAAAATTCGTAGCCCTTGATCTCAACAATATCAGAATTTTCACGTTTTAATCCTCCTGTTTTGGATGTTGTAGGTTTCTTTTTCAAGTCAATCAGCTTTCCTTGCTGGATATCTGTACTATGATTTGGCTGAAAGGCTTCTGGTAAAGGGAAGATTTTTTGAGGTAAGTTACTATTACACTCCAAATGATATTACTCATATAGCTAGGAACAATCTTCCCTTTGGATGAATTGCATTTTAAGCATTCCATTATTATGACTACAGATCACAGTCAGAAGTTAGCCATTAAAACAAATTTCTTATTTGTGAAACTAAGGAACCAACTACGAGTTGCATGTAAAATGCTAGTATCAATTGATTCTGGTATTTATGTCAAGCCGATTCTTTGCTCCAAACTTTTATCCAAACCAAGCTGCACTGTAATTATTGTTTCTGGAATTTCAAGTTATACCATGCAGAGTAGCTATGGTTGTTCATTATTAATTATGGTTATTATGGAATATTTCTATTGTTTAGGCTCTTGGCCTTTCTAGAGAGGCTCTTCAGTTGCGAAAGAGACTCCTAAAAAGGAAGTTCATCTACTACTTTAGACGGCGGCAGCAGCAGCAGCAACCACAGCAGCTTGTAAGTGCTGAAAAAGAAAACCAGACAAAACCAGACCTTGTTCACATTGAAGCGATGGAATCAGTTGCAACTGAAACTTGGCCAGATCACAGTAGGTCAGGAAACATAGAGGACTCCTTCCTTACTCCATGGGCTGTTCTTAGATGCTACCTTGAAAGCATTTTGCAGGTTTATATTTGTATTTTCTTGAATAAAATAAGTACATGTCCTTGATACTTCATGATGCCTGATATCTTAATACTCAGGTGGGAATTATTTATGAATCAACTGGTGATGCTGCTGAAGCTGAAATACTTTTCCGGACAGGAAAAGAGTTGTCCCATCTGCAAAGTCTACCTACTTTTGGGATTGCTTTTTCATCATTATTAGGTAAATTCTCCACATGTGTATTCCTACCTCCCTCTCATTTAGTCAATTTTGCATTTCTTTTTGTCCTATATGTATTAGCACTAAATTAATCTGGATTCTGTGTCAGGTCAATTGTACCGTAAGAAACACTTATGGGATTTAGCAGAAACTGAGCTCAGTAATGCTAAAAGGCTTCTAGCAGAATATGATACGATTATTTCCTGCAAGAACTGTAAGCTGGTCCTTGAGGTTGCAATTCATATCCAAGCTGGAGATTTATCTAGAAACCTCTTTGAAAAAGGAATTAAATCCGTCAGTGACCTATCAAATGCTATAAGTATGTACAGATCAGCTCTAGAGAAAATTAGTAATGCTGAATTACAATGCCCTTATAACTTCTGTGATACATCTGAACTCAACAGTCTCACGGTCAGCACAGATCATGCTGTAGAAGCCAAAGGTGCAGCTCGACGCTGTGGTACAGCACCCTCATTCATTAAGGAAGTAAGGTCATGTATATGCAGCATCTGTCTATCTTTACACCAGCATTCTAATGTCGGCCGTCCTAGATGTTTGCAGGCAGAGTATAACAAACAATCCTTCTCAAATCCTGGAGCTGGAGAGTCACTTGTGAATAGTAAAGCCAAAAAAACGTCAAGAGATGCATCAAAGGGTATATCGAAGGTGGAAAAAACAGTGGCTGAAACAAAAACAATGAGAACTCGTTCTCGTAAACGGCTTGAAGATAAAAAACATGAAAATATTGCAGGTGAAGTGGATTGTAATTATGACACAACTGTGAGTCATGACCTCTGTGCTGATTCTCTGAGTGCTAAATGTTCAGAGAAGAAACTAAACGCATGTTGCCTAGAGGATGAATGCAATAGAGAAGATCAATGTGACAAAGTAGGATGTTGGAGCTGTTTTCTTATTAATGCACTACATGCTGGGCCTTTGGAAACAATTTTGTTTCTGAAATGGGAATGCCATCGTAGGCGTACTCTTCTGATACTGCTTTTAAAAATAGGTATTTATCTTTCATCTAGAAATTCCCATTAGAATTATATTGTAGTAATGATTTAGTTCACTCTGCTGCTGCCAAATATCTGAAACGCTTCTGCTTATCTGTTCAGATACTTACCATCTTTATTTCTTGTACAGCAAGATCCTTGGGGACTCATGGCGGAAAGCATGGTGCACATGAAGTACATGATGTATATTGGCAATCTATTTCTCTGTTGTTCTACAGATCCATTTCTTGCAACTACTTTGAACTTATGGGGCCTCGCTTAATTGAGCTAATTGCGGGTGAGAATTTAGGTGATACTCTTTCTATCGAGCGTGCGGCGCTTCTGTATAACTTGAGCCTCTTTTCTCTAAAGGGATGCCCTTCAGAGCAACCTAGGTGATTATATTTCTTGTGTTGTTATTGAATGTGCTCAGGCTTGTTTTGACCGTAAAACTATCACTTTCTAGCAATAGCACCTACATATGGTTAATATTCTTATTCAATTCACATTTTCCATGCACAGGGGCACATGTTGCTGCCTTTCTAATATACAAATGTCTGATGTTGTTCCTTGGTTGTTGAGAGCATTCATAATTTCCCAACAGTTCCCCTCACTTCTTCAGAAGGTCTTGAACGCTTCTATGCCTTTAATTCCATGCTAAGATATCAGTAACTAGTTGCATTGATGCTTACAGATACTTTTACCCTTTTGAAATAATTGAAAGAGGTAGCACGTTTTCAGCGTTCCTCTACTTTTTTTTTTCGTCAGTTATATGGAGTTCGACTGAGTTAAGGTTCAAATTGTCCTGGCGCAGGTTTGCAGGCTTCTTGCTTCCATATTTTTGCTTTCAACATTGGATTGCTCTACTTCTTTACCCTTGTATTTTGAGAAATCTCTCTCTTTGAATCACTGGGCTGCGTACTTCCATCAAGCTTCTCTTGGTAATTTTCTGCATCGCCATTACTTTTCTAGTGCCAGAGGTGTCTTCAACAATAAAGCTACCGAGGTTTGTTTCTGTGTCGTCACTTTAGCTCATTTGTTTGAAATGTGTTATTGTTAATAATTGCGAAATTACAATAGTTGTCTAGTGGGTACTGGTTTTTTCATTCAATTTTTATTTAAAATAATGCACTAATTTAATTTGCCTTTCGTATTGGTTATCTGTAATTTTTTTTTTCACATTCTCTCTCTTTGTTAGCATGTTTTTCTATTCCTTTTTTTTTTTTTTTTTTCAATTTTACATATTTCTCTCTTTGTTTTCTATATTTGGTTTCTTAGACGTAGTTTTGAGTCCTCTGGTCACCATAGTGCTGTAAAATTAGCTGGTTTTTTACTCTCTCTCTCTCTCTCTCGCGCGCGCGCGCGCGCGCGAAATTCCTTGATTTTGTATATTTCCTGTTCCCTCGTTTTATCATTTTCTCTTCTATGTTTCAGGGCTACCCTTGTAATATCATGTCTGACACAGACAGCAGAACTTTCAAGTTTCTGAGGTTAATTTTCTATCTAACCTAGTAGCAAATTTAGTGCTCTAATCTTTTTGATTTTAGCATAATTGCAGTGCTATCTTTCCAATGCAGATGTTCAGTAGAAAAACTTGAACACCTCGAAGAGCATATAACTGACTTTTTTAAGAGCCTCCCAAGAGTTCCTATCATTTGCATAAGCATGCTTGGAGATGACTATGCTAATCTCCTAGGAGAAACTCTGCTTCTCCATCCTTTCTTTCCGGCTTGGCTTTTGCTGTCAAGATTGGATTCAACTAGCCAACCAATCACAATGCTTCTGCCTGTGGATACAATTTCAGAAGGTAAACCACCACTTCTTGTGAAGCAATTATAGGGTCAGTAAAAAAATACTATGTACTATGTAGTTTCAGCATTCTCTTTCTTACTATGGTGTCCTCCTGTCAGAGTCGCAATCTGAAGATGCTATTTCTGGCAAAGAATTCATCAATACTAGCACTGTCTCACTTAAGAGCTGGAAGTGCCCTTGGAGTTATACTGTTCTGGATTATGTAGCCCCATCTTTTAAACATCTGCTAGAAGAGAACTTTGTATCTCTATCTAGCACAGTTCTTTCTCCAACCGATGGACAATTGGACCTCATCAAGTGGTGGTCACAGAGAACCAAGCTCAATAATTGTCTAGATAAGTTGTTGAAGTGAGTGCTTCTGATTTTTAGTAGTTGCTATAAAAATTTCCCAATGTGATTCCGTTTGACTCATTTTGGTTCCTTTTATATGGTTTAATAACATTGTGAGAAAGCATGTAGTTGAACAAATTAATTAAGATGTGAGGTTTTATTGGTGTAGGTTTTGTTGTTGTATGTTTCTCATCTCGAGTGACTCTTCATTTTAATTGCAAAGTTAACAACATTTATTGCGTTATGGAGATGATAGAATATGGTTTTTTGTACAACTTGAATTCATTTATGTTTTTCGTCATGCAGGATCATGGAGGAATCATGGCTGGGACCTTGGGGTTGCTTGTTTTTGGGTGAGCATTCAGCTCATGAACAGATGGACATGATGGTATTGAAGTTAATCGATTATGTAAAATCTCAATTCAAGTTTGAAGGAAATCATAGTCTTGTGAAGTCTATCCTATGTGGTGCCAAGTCAGTAGCAGATGCTCAAGCATGCATTTCTCAACTTGTAATATGCAAAGGCTACTTTGGTTGGGGAGCATGTTGTGGGGAGGAAAGAATTAGGGCTTTCTCTGGGGCTTGCCAGACAGAAGCCGATATGCCAGACTCAATACTTAAGTTACTCGAAGAAGCAATCATCAGGCCGGAAGTGCCAACTAATAGAGAACCAATTGATAGAGAACCGGTGATTCTTGTACTGGATACTGATGTGCAGGTGAGCAGCTATTCAAGTTCTTATCTTCTGAAGGCATTACTCGTCCAATTTAAAATTTTCTTTACATGTGACTTATTGCTTTCCTCCTGGTGTTGCTTCTTTTTTTTCTCCTTATTATTTCTTCTCGAGTAAAAAGCATAAAACCCTAAAGCTGCTGACGAGCAGCGAAGTTTTCTAAATTGTATTCTTTCACCCAATGATTGTGAATCTTTAATATTGTTATGTATAGGAATAAGATCTTACCTTTAGCAGGACTGAACTGTGTGCATTTTACTACAATTATTTTGCATAAAACAAGTTCATGATATTGTGGCCCTTCTACGTTTCTCTCCATAATTAGAGAACTGTTCTGTCTTAAACGTACTCCGTCCTTTATTATCTCTTCTCAGCATATAGAAAACTTTCTCACTCAGGAACCTGCTCTTGTACATTACAAGGCTCTTCTTTTATTGCTATATGGCAAGCTAATTGTGTTGTGAATTGCTGCAGATGCTCCCTTGGGAGAATTTACCATTGCTGAGGGGTCAAGAGATCTATCGCATGCCGTCAGTAGGCAGTATTCGTTTGGCATTCAATGGAAACCAGCACCTTGATAAAGAGAGGGATGCATTGGGTGCTTACTTTCCTGTTGTTGACCCTTTCAATGCATACTACTTGTTGAACCCTAGTGGGGATCTCAATAGCACACAGGTGGAATTTGAGAAGTTGTTCGAAGATCACAACTGGGAGGTAAATTTACACTTTTTTTTGTGCGAATAACATAATGATTTAGTATATGTGATAAGAAAATTGTTTATGACTGGAGGCCTTTTTTTTTAATTGCCAACCTCCCATGTAAATATGTGGCAATAACAAGTTAATAAGTCATTGTTGTAATCCTTGCATAAGTTGATTAGTCTTATTGCTGTTTGCTTCCAAAAAGACGCCTAAGTAATGGCAGTATAGTTGGTTGAAATCAAAGTACTGTACTTCTCTTTGGCAATGTTGTCATGCAAAATTTACGCAGGGAAAAGCTGGAAATGCTCCAACAACAGAAGACTTGATTTTGGCTTTACAGAATCATGACCTTTTCCTTTACTTTGGTCATGGAAGTGGTATGTCATTGGAGATACAAGCTCTCTGTTTATTCCATTACTGCAGATATTGGTGCTATGCAACAAATCTGAACTTTTTGATTCACGAAATATGATGCAGGAATTCAATACATTCCAGGAAAAGAAATTGAAAAACTGGACCAATGTGCAGCTACTCTTCTAATGGGTTGTAGTAGCGGAACACTCTTCTGCAGAGGGCGCTATGCTCCTCAAGGCGTCCCTTTATCCTATTTATTTGCTGGATCTCCTGCTATCATTGCAAATCTATGGGATGTTTCCGATAAAGATATCGACCGGTTTGGTAAAGCCATCCTTAATTCATGGCTGAATGAAGCAGCAGTAGCTATGGGCGACTGTTCAAGGTGCTCTGAATTAGTGAAAGAATTCAGATGCATGAAGATTGATGGAGAAGAAAATGATAAAGCTAGAAAGACAAGAAGAAAAGGGTACAGAGGTAAGAAGTTGCAGCAATCACGTGAGAGCAATAAATGCCACACTTGTGGGAGAAAGAGGATAGCTTCATATATGAGCCGGGCACGAGAGGCCTGCAAGCTCCCATTGTTGATTGGGGCATCTCCTGTTTGTTATGGGGTGCCGACTCTTGTGAGGAAGAAATCAGAATGATAAGCCGCCTTGCAGTTTGAATTTTTTTTTTTTTTTTTTTTTCCTGCCTTTCTCCTAGCTTTTCCCTGCTGGTTCAGCTGCTCATTCATGATGAAGCAACACAGATATACCAATTTACACCATTCTTGTGGCATCCAATTCGTACTCAGGAACGTTGCTCAAATGCTTGTACTAAGTGATATATATCAAAGATATTGGGATTCTATGTACAAGCTCTTGCGAGTTCCTGAGCTGGACTTTACATTTTGTTCTAGGTTGCGCACTTGGTTGAAAAAATCAGCAATTGTATTCATTCTAGTGTACGAATTGGGAAAAAAAATAAGTTAATATATTCGAAATGGTTATAGTTCGGAGTCATGTGATTTAGCTTTTGTATTTATGTAGTAGGAAACTGGGTGCCCAGGAATGCAGATTATGGACTCATTTCCTTAAAGCTATCTGGCAAGTCTTATATTCTCTGTCTCTCTTGTCAGTCTGTCTGAAATGTGGGGATTGGCTCACTGAATTTGGCCATTCTTTTTTGTGTTTCTTTCTAACTCCTTTTATATCTGCAGCATTTGTGGAAGACTACAATTTCGTTCTGCCAGAATTATTTTTGCTCATTTATTATCTGCTTTTTAGTTATTGCACTGTCCCTCTGAATTGCATCATCAGTATTCAGTAATCTTCTATTAGGTTAGATGTCTTGCGTGCATAAGCTCTTGCTGTCTTCAATGACGAGTGTATGATTAATTATATTAACTTGTACGGTGTGCTTTGTGATGTCAAAAGTGTTCTCATGGCTGTGGTAGCTAACCATACGGCTGATTATTAGTGAAGTTATGCATGACCTGTTCATTTTCAACAGGCATAGTTAAAATTTGTCAATTTTTATTCTGTTAATAGACACTGATGTGTAAGGTACGATTTGTTCTTCAGCTGCCTATTAAACCTGTAAAAATATGAGGCAAAGTCACTAATGCTAGTTCATTTCCATAGTAAGTTGATAACTGATTTCAAACAACCCCTAAGCAGTCCTGATTTTGAAGGCTGCTGAAGTAAAAAAATATTGAAATGGTTAGTTAGACTTGGACACGGCGTAATATGTATTTCAAATTGCTTAGTATTTCAATTTCAAGGCCTTGTCTCAATTCAACAGAATTTGAGTAACTGTTATTAAAAGGCGTGATCTACAGCACATGAAGTTTGTTCCTCCATCAGCGCCCCTAATACAACACTAAGAGCAGCATAATGTGATTTACAGAAGAACATATAATTAACTCACGCTAGGTATAGAGGTATCAGATAAATCAAATCGCATGAACTCAGCTAATTTCAGTAAGGAGAGTTATTAACCACTTTGGAACTGTTTTAATAAGATATATAGAAGCAGCTATGCAGGAATATCAAGGCACAGAAGGCGAAAGAGAATTAAAAAAACTAAACAAAAAGACCAAAAATAAAAATGCATCCATCAGGCTCGGTTTTTGCATATCTTGTCCCGCCATGAAGTTGATACACTTGGTGAACAGAAAAGATCGATCAGCCACCAAAATAGGGGCATTTTTGGAGAACATATATAGCAGCATATTTAGCAGAAAAACCAAAAGTGTCAGATGCAAACCACCAAATACAGCAGTCGCTCCACAACTCCAACAATTAAGTGCCATGAAGCCTTTCTAGTTTGGTTGGAGGCTCTTCTTAATCTGAATAAATTTCTGAGAAGAACACAACAATTTAGTGCGGTGCAACTACGAAACAAAAGATGCATTGATATAAACCAATGAGCTCACAGTTAAAATAAGACCTTTCAATTCCATTCTTTACCAAATGATCGCAAATCAGTAAATCAATGGAGAAGCTTATAAATATTTTTCAGTCATCAGCTATTATTAATCAGCTTGTATTCCTCCCCCTCTACTAGTAAGTAAACAAGATCCAAACCCCTAAAACTCAGCCTACATGCATGACCAACCTTCCCCTGCTCCTGCGACGCCGTCTCCTCCGCCTCTCTGAACTCACAGAATCCATACCTCCCCCACGGGCCATAACCGGATCGACCTCGTCATCATCGTCCGATGGATAAGCAGCATTAACATCACCACCGCCACCACTTCCATTAAAAGGAGGATAACTATCATCCTCTTCTCTCCCTTCAAGAGCAGTATTATTATTCTCCCTATGAAGCCTCATTAGTCTCGCACTCTCCCTAAATAAAAAGTACAGGATGCTCCGACTAATACCCCGACCCCCTCCTCGAAAGTCCCCATTGCCATCGTCGATCTCGTCATCACTTTCACCATCGCTGTCACCCATTTCAATTACATAATCCCCGAATACCACAGATCTTGGCATTGTTGACCTAATCGTACTGATCACATCCTGCCTCTCCCTTTCATGTTCCAGCGTCATCCACTTCTGCTCAAGAACTGGGTCCACCTCTCTTGGCTTCGCGGAAGGGTGCTCAGACCTCACATGCTTTTTAAGTTCCTTGTAAGTCCCCATATACGAGCAACCATCTTGCATGCAAGTCCTCTTCTTAGTATTAAGATATTCTCGAGCTCGCTCCACCACCGTCCAGCCTTTCACTTGGCCACGGCATAAAGGGCATGAAAGCTCCATTACCTCGGACTTCTCACTCGGAGGCCAGGAAAGACTACTATTGGCGTGTGACTCCTGGTTGAGGGATGCCATTTTGGTGTAGGCCTTCTCAAACTGGTCGAGACAGTTGGAGTGGCGGTAACTGGTCCCACACATATATGGGCGGCAGCCCTTGTTGTGGGATGAACAAAGTAGGAGGACAGCATTGTGTGGGTACTCCATACATACCGAGCAGGTGGCATCTTCCCAGTCCTTTTTCTCCAAAGAGGCTAATGGTGTTATCTTTCGGTTGGCTTGTTTCTCGGCTTTCCTGCTATAGGAAGGAATGGGATAGGGAGTTGGCCTGAGCTGGCGAGTTGACAGCCTCCGGCCCCGTGCACTTCTCGCCATTTTCTCGGAGTATCTGCTAATAATAATTGTAAGCGATTTAACCTTGCAGACAGCCAAATCAAGGTATATTACAAAGCATCAAAAAAGACACATCCTACAGCTAGAAGATACAATGTGATTAAAATTATAAGAGGAAGCCAATGAGAAGCATCCATACTCTCTTGGGAGACAGCGGAATTCAAATAAAGTAGAAGCCATACGAGCTAATAGGAACAAAACCTGAGAATATCGGCAAAACATATAACATATGGGCTGACTAAAAAAAATTAAAAAAATGGCATATATTGGATACTTCTGAGATAAATACTGTTGAAATTGGCCCCTCCAGTTATATAACCTGGGCATTTCTCATTAAACAACACATACTCACCACATAGAAAATAGAATTTTAGTAACATAGGAGGTAGTACAATGGAAAAAGCATATCCTGTTCTCCCCTATAGTTTACTCGTGGAAATTATTTAATCATGTCATGGTGCATAACCACTAGGCATCTCTTAGTATTTATCACTAACAAAGTCAAATAAAATTATGTTATGAAATAGGCTGACCACAATTTAACATAAACTAATGCCATGATATGGCATAAGGTGCAAAAATGAAATTCATAAAATCCATGTTCTAGTTGTGGATGGCAATAAGAAACCTTGAAAAGAGGATTAACCATGGCTTTTGGTGCTTCTCTGTAGCATTTCTACAACAATGAACTAATCAACTGGCCAAAAATAACTGAAAATGAAGGTTGAGTAATACAACAGTGAAAAACAAGGGTCAATTTGAATATGCGTGATGAACCAGCAGAAGGCAAACCCAATGTACGAAGTAAAATTTTCCAGAAATATATTAAAAAGAACGGCTTAAACATCAATAACTACAACAAAATAGACAAATGATACTTTTGAAAGTTTAGAACAAGAATTCATGGTTGGCAAGGTAGCCTGCTGTGTGCAAAGGTAAAAGGACCCACGCATGCAAGGCAATGATAATTGCAATAATAAGAAGCTTCTGAGAAGGTAGAGAATTCAGTGCTAGAAAACCATAGCACAACAGGCTATCATCTTACCTGGATCATGTAAACACTATATGTTTATTACAAAAATAGTTAGAATATTGTTAAATCAAAATTTAGCAGTTTGAATGAACAAGAAGGATGAGGTGAGCTTATAAGATATGAGATGCCCAATGGTTACACAGTGGCATATTCATGGGTATGTGGTGCTACAATGAATTGGCAGGCAGCACTGTGATTATGGGAATCCAATTCAACAGAAAGAAAAGAGAGATTAATTGCTAGAGGGTGTAAGGTTAGGCAGTGCTGTAGGTTGTAAGTGTATGAGGGGTTTCAATATGTCAAAATGGGTAATTTTCACAGGCAAATGCAAATAATCGACACAAGGGATAGTTTTCGAAAGAGGTAATTATGAAGTCAAAGAAGACAGATTTAGGTATATCTAGACATGTAAAGCTAAGGACTATGGATCTCATCTATTTGCAAATTACCCAAAAAAAGGAATCATATTTCCTTCAATAGTTTAACTTTCTCAAGTTTAGAATCATCTCACAAACCATGTGTCCATATACTTGCAGAATCAAAGGCAATTGATATCGCATGAACAGCTGCCAAATCCCAACAATATCAAAACTAAAATTTTCATCCCATGATATCTTCCGAGTCCCGACAATTCTAAAGAACAGAAAATAAAGTAGAGAGGAGACATCATACATAAAATAGATCTCCAATCTATCCTCATAAGTCACTACACATAATCTAAAGTTCCTACTGTCCATGCAAACCATTCAAACCTCTTCAAATAATCCCAAGACCCTGTAACTCCAACAATTATGAGTAGATGAAATATATGGTAAGTTGGTAACCAAGAAAAGATGAAAAGGAGCTGGAAACCAGTTCAAATAAGCAAAAAAATCACGAATTGAGTAATCTAATCAACAATTACTTTGCTGCACCAACGAAAATGCAGAGTAAGTTTACTAACAAATAGAAACACAACATGCAGGTCATCAAACCAAAGTCTAAAAGTTCTATAGAGCACTTCTAATAAATGATATGCTAAATTTGCTCCACTCTCATCCTATACTCCTTACTAATATTCAAATTTTCTACAATTCCTTTAAGCTCCGCTTCGTCTCTCACTACTCATCTATTGAACAACCTGCTCTACTCACCCTACAGAAGCACCTCCCCTTTCAGTTTACTCAAACAAAATCCCTTCCCCTTGCAAGCAGGTGGGAATTAAAGATCTCTAGCAATATCCAGCATGCAAGGATGCAAAGCCCAGAGGAACAAGAGAGAGAGAGAGAGAGAAATAGGAAAAAATACTAACTTTACCTTCAGAGATAGTAGAAGAAGCGTATCAAACACACTTTTCACTAAGAAAAGCACAAATAAACAGGAGATAGATGCAGAACAAGATGGTGTTCTCCCAAAATAAACAACCCACGGATGGAACTAAAATAAAACCAAAAATCAAATAAAAAGCATCATAATCAAAGAACAAGGAAATAAAAAGGGGGAACCCTACAATCACCGGCGATCTCAGCATCTCAACATCGACAAGCGAGATCTCTCACGTCTCATAAAAGTGCACGGCGCAAAAAGAAAAAGTAGGGTTTTGAAAAAAGAACAAAGGGGCTTGGTTTCGACGCCACTGGTGGTCCCAAATTCCCCAATCCAACCACGAAGCAACCGTGATTCCCACAAAAGGGATAACCGTAGGGTTCGGAGCGAGAGGAGTACCTCAAAATGGGGAGCGAAGCGAGGAGGGAGAGAGAGCGCGCGCGCCGCGCCTAGGGTTTCTCTGCCGAGGAGGGAGACGATCGATCGATCGCTCGATCTCGATCGATCGATCGATCGCGCGCGCGCGCTCTCTCCTCCGCAGGGATCGGGAGATATGGGAGAGAGAGAGAGAGAGAGGAGAGAGGAGAGAGAGAGAGAGGGAGTGGCGATGAATGAGAGAAATGGATTTGGAAACAGGGGAGATAGATAGATAGAGAGAGAGAGAGAGAGAGAGAGAGAGAAATGGGTTGGGGGCAGTGGTGCTTTTCGGGGGATTTTTTTTAAACTAATCTTAAAAATTTTTAATATTTGCAAACTACTCCTTGAATTTTTTTTTTTGCAAAAATAACTCTGCTTTTGCCAGCAGGGCGCCACGGAGGCGTGATGGCCTGAAGGCGCTGAATCATTCAGCGTCTTCACAAAAATCCTGTGAAGACGCTGAATGATACAGCGTCTTCATAATATATGCTGAAGGCGCTGAATGAATCAGCGCCTTCAGCATATACTATTAAGGCGCTGAGGACTTGGTCAATTTTCGCGAAAATTGGCTAAATCCTCAAATATAACTGCTAAAGGCGCTGAATGGTTCAGCGCCTTTAGCCTGAAGCCGTTGATTCATTCAGCGCCTTCAGCATTTACTATGAAGGCGCTGAGGACTTGGTCAATTTTCGCAAAAATTGGCTAAGTCCTCAAATATAACTGCTAAAGGCGCTGAATGGTTCAGCGCCTTTAACATCATATGTTAAAGGCGCTGGTTGGTTCAACGCCTCTAACAAATATGTTAAAGGCACTGAACCATTCAGCGCCTGTAACACTTATGTTAAAGGCGCTGCATGGTTCAGCGCCTTTAAAACTTATGTTAAAGGTGCTGAATGGTTCAGCGCCTTCTTTACCACTATAACTATCCGCGCGGGCAGCAGTGCGCTCATTTCCTCTCTTCAATCCCGCCGCAGCCCCTCTCCCGCACAGTGCCTCCCCCTCTCCCGCACAGTGCCGAGCTCCTGTCGCCATCGCCGAGAGGAAGCACATTGTTGCCGTCGCCGTCTCTCTCGCTCTCTACATCTCTTACTGTGAGCCTCGCTCCCTCTCTCTCTCTCTCTTTCTCTCTCTTTCTCTCTTTTACTGTGAGAGAGGGATCTCTCACAGTGAGCGATCCCCTCGCCGTGAGAGTTATCTCACAGTGATCTCACAGTAAGGGATGCTCTGTTCTCACAGTGAGGGATCCCAATTTTGGCAGATCGGAATTGCTTCAACACCGACGGAATATAATCAGTTGAAGGAAGAATTAGATACGTTGGATCACGATGCTTGGCAGTGGGTCCATGATTTTGATAGATATAAAGAGTATTGGGCAAAGGCATTTGATGGAGACCGCCGGTTTGGATTGAATACTATGAATCTTTCTGAATCGTTAAATGGGGTACTTAAGGGCAGTCGTGGTTTGCTTATCACGGCTTTTGTTGCGGCTATATTTTATAAGCTTAATAAGTATTTTTTTGATCGCCGTGCTTACGGTGAAAGTATGACGGACGCGCTAACCCCTAATATCAAAAGCATAATTACCGAAAATATAGATACGGCGCGGGGACATCGGGTTGACCGATTTAGACTAATAGAATTTGAAGTCAGATCTGAAGATTTCTCCTTCAAAGTGATCGTGAATGGAACAAATGCAAAATGTTCATGTGGTGAATTTAATCTAACGGGAATACCTTGCTCGCATATCTTAGCAGTTTGTAGTACAACACATATGAGATTAGACTATCATATTTTTTGTTCAGTCTGGTATAGTACGGACTGCTATCGTGCGACGTACGCACCACATTTTCATCCTGTTCCTGATAGACGACACTAGCCACGACCCCAAGGTCCCCTGATTGTACCGCCTCCTATACGAAGGAAGAAAGGTCGTCCACGATCTACACGTATTCGTAATATAATGGACGAGAGGGGTGGCCGACGAGGAACATGCTCCATTTGTAAACAGGCAGGACATTATAGGAGCACTTGTCCACAAAATGTACAAAGAGTGCAATAAGGACGTCGGCGTGTAACTTCCACTATTTATCTTGTCTTAATAGTTGCTCTTTTTTAGCTATTATGTTACTAATATGTAGATTATATATTGCAGATGGCAGATCACGAGGACGCGGGACCAGTTGATCCGCCGGTCCTATCAGAGCAGCATCTTCATAGGTCAACATTTATCAGGACTGAGGTAAGAGCTATAAAATTTCATTTTTTTTCCATAATATAAATAAGCTGAATTGATGTAAGAGCTAACTATATTTTTTTTTGCATCACAGGGGTATCGTGTTGTCTTGTTCGCAGAGCATGTGTGCAAGCTGAACCAGTGGGAGCTTGAACATCCAGCTGTAATAGATCTACTCCGTCAGTCTGGATTTTACGGGGTATCACGACTCAGACGATTAGTGCTGGATCAGGCTCTGCTAGGCGCCCTTGCTGAGAGGTGGAGACCGGAGACCCAGACCTTCCACTTCCGCCACGGTGAGATGACCGTCACACTATAGGATGTGGCGATTATTTCGGGTCTCCGTGTCCATGGTGCGCCGGTGTCGGGATCTACGCTTCATGATTGGCCAGCTCTCTGCGCAGATTTATTAGGGGTGGTACCTAGTGACATCAAGGGGTCATAGGTATCTCTAGATTGGTTATATTAGCATTTTCATCATTTACCTTTAGATGCCCCTACCGGAGCAGTCGCAGCTACGGCCTGTGCATACATGCTATATCAGATCGGGGGTAGTTTGTTTCCAAACCCTAACGGATATAGAGTTCATCTAAAGTGGCTACCACTTTTAGCTGACTTTGATATCTGCGGCGCGTATGCGTGGGGTGCTGCGACGCTGGCCTATCTCTATCGAGCGCTTGCAGATGCCGCGCTGAACGGAAAGGCCGAATGTTGCTGTTTTGGGACCCTTTTGCAGGTATAAAATCTATTTTTTTAATTTCAGTATTATATGTATATATTGGTATTGTATATTTTATTTATTATATTAACCCGTTGGCGTTACTTTTTAGATCTGGGCTTGGGACCATATTCACATCGGCCGACCTACAGGCGTCATAGCGCTGCCCGATATAGTCGATCGACCTGGGTTGCCGGTAAGATATTTATTTATTATAGTAGATTTTTGTATTTCAAATGTAATTGCAACTAATATATATTTTTTATAATCTAGATGGGGCAACGCTGGAGGACTACGTTTTGGAACCAATGTCAGGACGAGTGACATTGAGTTTTATAGAGACGAGCTAGATCAGCAGCGAGAGGCGCAGGTATGTAGATGTTTTATTGAATTCTTTAAGTATATTTTCTTCATCACTTTTATATTAACTGATCATTTTGTCCATTAACAGGTTATATGGATGCCGTACACAGATGAGATTATAGGTATATTACCAGATTTCTGTGTGCAGGGCTCAGCAGTCTGGCGTGCAAGAACAGTTGTTATTTGCTTTCACATTGTCGAGATGCACGTGCCGGACCGAGTCCTGCGGCAGTTCGGTCTTCTCCAGCATATACCTCGCAATGTGGAGTCCTTCCGACGCATCACATCACGTGGGCGTCCGGATGAGGATTGGATCGCATTTCATGCTATCCACATTGAGAGGTGGTCCGGGAGGCTAGAACAGATTTTTGATCAGCTCCCGGCTGCTGGTGAGGATCCACTGCAGGCGGCATCCGTATATATGCAGTGGTACTGGACGATTACGAGAAGATGGATATCTCATCCAGTACAGCGTCTTTCGCTGACTTTTCATCCCCGTGGGCATGTCGAGAGGAGACTGGTATAATAATAATAATAATATATATATATATATATATATATATATATATATATATATATATATATATATATATATATATTTAACATGTTCAACTTATTTAATATAAATTTAATTTCTAAATTAAAATGTAGGTCGACACACTACGACAGGTTCATACTATTGTCGGCCAGTTATTGCATGACCGACCGCCGCCCGAGTTCACATTTGGGACTTTGACAGAAATGAATGAGAATATTCAGATGGTACTACAGCATGTACCATCTGTACCTACGGCCAGAGTTTCAGGCGGACCTTCATATGAGGGAGCATCCTCGAGTCATCAGGTACCATTTAGCATAGAATTCAAATTAAGTTTTCAAATTTAAATTAACAAACTATTTACACTCTTTCAGGTGCCACGATCTCCATCTCCTATCATTCAGGCTCCGACAACAATTCCTTCGACGTCAGCGTCGCTCCCGCCACCAGTATCACGGACTTCATATGCTTCTACATATTCACGCCGTCGTCCCTCGTCATCATCGCCACAGGAGATCCAGCATATTGCTTAGCAGGATGAGGGTGGTATCATCGAGGAGCTCGATCAGTTGGCAGTAGTCGAGTATCTCGATGATATACCTATTATCGAGCTTGTTGTTCCCCGTGGGCGAGGGCGTGGGCGAGGGCGTGGACGTGGGCGTGGCCGAGGACGTCGAGGTCGAGGACGTGCTCAAAATTGAGCTTTTGAGGTCGAGGTTGTATTATTGACATTTTTGTAATGTTCATTTTTTGTTGTTACTCAACTGTGATTTATGAATGTCATGAATGTTGTGAAATTTGGTGTTTGTGAATGTTGTTTTAGAATTTTGAATGTTAATTCTTATTGTTTGCAACTTGTTGTACAAATTTGGATTTTTTTTAAAGTACACTACAATTATGAATGTTGTTCCATCTAAAGGCGCTGCACGAGTCAGCGCCTTTAGTGTTCTACACTAAAGGCGCTGAGTCGCTCAGCGCGTTTAGTGTAAACCACTAAAGGCGCTGAGTTGTTCAGCGCCTTTTTTGTAAAACACTAAAGACGCGGACCGGGACAGTGCCTTTTTTTAAAACACTAAAGGCGCCGAGCAACTCAGCGCCTTTAGTGTTTTACACTAAACGCGCTGAACCATTCAGCGTCTTTAGTGTTTTACACTAAACGCGCTGAACCATTCAGCGCCTTTAACATAAATGTTAAAGGCGCTGAACCATTCAGCGCCTCTAACAAATATGTTAAAGGCGCTGAATAGTTCAGCGCCTTTAACATCATATGGTGAATGCGCTGAATAGTTCGGCGCCTTTAACATATGATGTTAAAGGCGCTGAATTATTCAGCGTAATTCAGCGCCTTTAGCAGAAGGCGCTGAGGACTTAGCCAATTTTTGCGAAAATTGGCCAAGTCCTCAGCGCCTTCATAGTATATGCTGAAGGCGCTGAATGAATCAGCGTCTTCAACATATTCTATGAAGGCGCTGATTCAGCGTCTTCACATGGTTTTTGTGAAGACTCTGAATGATTCAGCGCCTTCAGGTCGTCCCGCCTCCGTGGCGCCCTGCTGGCAAAAGTAGGGTTACTTTTGCAAATTTTGTTTTTCAAGGGTTAGTTTGCAAATATTAAAAATTTTTAAGGTTAGTTTAAACAAAATCCCGCTTTTCCGAGATTATTTATTTATTTATTTATTTTTTATTTTTTCTGATAAAATAGAAATTAAACTACTTTTTAATTTTTATATTTTATAATAATGGATAAAATAATAATATTATAGTTTATAGTATTAAAAAAATAAATATTTTCTCTAAATTTTATACATTCAAATTCGCTGTCCTAAAATTCACAAAAATTTAAATACATTTTCTGTAGTGTTCTGGTTTTTCCCCGTACAGTTTTTCCATTGAATCCACTGTGTAGAACACCTAGTGTTGGTGTGTCTGGCCCATGGTGCATCAAAGGGGTGCCACAGATGGACCCTGTGTGGTATTTTAAGCTGATTTGGCCTTCGGCTGTGTTTGCCGAATTTTAGAAAGGGAATTGGGCCAAACGGAGTTTGGATTTGGATTCAGCGCGGAAAAACGCTTGAAAACGACTATTTATTTGTCAAATTTGGAGTCCGGATGACCAAATGCGGGCTTCCGGAAGTTTCGGGGGGATTCTGGTGCATGGGGGAGCTCCGTGGACCGGCCTATGCCACGTGGCGGCTCATTATTGGCCGGCCCACGTCGCTCGGTCCACGGGGATGCGCGGCCGGTGCATGGACCGCGCGGCGGGCCACGTGGCATGCGCGGAGTGGCGGGCTCACGCGGCGCGGCTCAGCGGATGCGCGCGGGCCTTGTGGACCGGGCGTAGGACACGTGTCGCCCGGGGATTTGCTGGCTCACCAAGGCGCGGTCCACGGGAGGGTCGCGCGGCGCCTCGGGGCGCGTGCCGGTGCAGGGCGCCAGTGCGGCTGGTCGGCCGCACATGGCCCGCACTCGAGTGCGGGCCACGTGTCGGCCGGCCAGGGGGCGGGTGCATGCACCGCCCCCAGCTGGCCCCTGCCACGCGGCGGCCACCCAGTCGCCCCGCACAGCTGTTTGCTGTGCGGGGGACACGTGGCCGCACCGCGTTCTTCCGGGCGGTCGGACGGGGGGCCGTCCGACCCGCTTAGCGGATTCGGGCACCCGAAAAGTGGCGCCCGAATCCACTTAAAGGGGGGGTTGTGTTGGCAGCCTATAAATAGGCTTTTTGGGGGCTTTTTCTCACCTTTCTGTGAGGATTTCCACAGTGAACCCTTAATGAAAAATTTTCCTCTACCTAAAACCCTTCTTGCTGCTCACTCCTGAGATTTTTAGGAGCGCGTTTTTCGAGGTTGGCCATTTTCCGGCGCGGCGCGACGCTCATTCTTCGACGACCCGTTTCGTCCATTTTCAGTGTTTAAGCTCCCCCGGCTCACCCCGACCTCCGATTCGGGTGATTCTTGCGCCGTTGGACTCTCGACAGGTAGGGCTTCATTTTTGGTATTTTGAGTTGCCCCTGGTTTTCATGTGGATTTTGAGTTTCCCGAGCTTCTTTGTGACCCATTTTTCCTCGCGGAGTTTTGGACAGCACCTGGTTGTTTCAGCTATAACTTCGCGCTCAGGCATCGGATCGAGGAGATTCAAAAGGCGTTTCTCATCTACATCTCGCAAGGAATCTCCTGGAATTTTCTCAGAATTTCCTGAATATTTTTCAAAGGTGGAAATCTCCTTTCTCTGTAACTCTTTGGTACAGAAATTCTGCACAGTTTTGTTTGGGGTGTTCCCCTTGCCGAATTTGTATCTCAGCGAAGAAAGCTTGGTTTTGAACGTGCAGGTACTCGTTTCGACGGGTTCGTCGCAAGGAACGCGACGGTATTTTTCTTGGAATTTTCTGAGCACCCTTCGCAGGTGAAAATCTGAGATCTTTAGATCGGTAATTTTGGGACAGATTTTGTGATGTTTGAAGGACTAAAATTATGTATGTTCTTCTTGGAGGTTTGGCACAACTTTGTGGTGAGTTTTGGTGAGAGCGCGGGTTTTCGCAATTGGGACAGGATTTTAGCGCTCGAGGTGGGTACCGCTGTCAACCTCTTACTTGGGACAACCCACTAGGCATATTGGAGCTTGTATTATGAAATGTTGTCATTATGCTAGCAGAATGGACATAGCATGCTTAATGAAAAGAAAAGGGCATATAATTGATACTTGCATCTTTAGAATACCATATACTCATAAATAGTAATTCTTATAAGAGTTAAGTTGATTAGCAACCCTGAAAATTATGCTTAAGCTTTTTGGTAATAACCGGCTAAATTCATATCATGTTTGTGCATAATAGGGAGACATAAGCATGTGTATAAATTGACTTGGGACAGGTTTGTACTTCTGGGATTCAAATAAAGGCATACGGTAAATCTTGTAAGAATTGGAACACTAAAATTATTCTGATATGAAAGGACTTTTGCATGCTTGAATGGTCACCTAGTTAGGCCACCTTTTTCTGCTGAACTATCATGCTGGAATTGACTTAGGAGAAACTATGATTTCATTTTCTCCAGTTTTCTTGACATAGGGGATGTCATGCCCGGGTTAGGGCAGGGGCTGGGTTAGAGTAGGCAGATACTTGGGTTTCGGGACAGGCAGGCTGTGTAGGCAGGGTATTGCGGCGACCGCGGATTTTGGGCGGTTGACCGGACAGTTGTTGTTGCATCAGATCGGGAAAAGGATTTGGGCTTCTTTTAGTGGATGGTTCTGTTCCATTTAGATCAGTGTCATGATTCAGTCCTGCGGACTTACTTTTCCTTGGACACTTATTACTCAGGCATTTTACTCGTGTGGGTCGCTCCCCTCGGGTGCCACTCCGGAGTGCGCGATATGCAGACTTGAGTCCTTGAGACTCCTATCCCCTATCGGTGTTATGCGTAGGCTGGCATACCCGATTTGGCAGGCACCGCAGGCAGACCCAGTGTTTACTGGGGTATTGATTGGGTTTATTCAGACAGGCTTTGATTTTCTGATGCATACATTTAGCTATCTGTTTAGCTGGGCATGTAGAGGCATATTAGTGGTATTTTTATCAGTATCCATGCATATAGTTTACCACATTATTCTTTTCGCCTCTGGTAGTCCTAGTGGGCATGTTCGAGTTGAGGTTTACCCACTAGGGGAGGCTACTGTCTTTATAGTAGTTCTCACCCCCACTCTTTTTCCCTCTTCTTTCCCCCCTTTGTTTTGCAGAGTCCTCTGCGGGAGTTGCGGGACCCTCTTCTCAGGACCGAGGTAAGAGGATCGTTGATTAGCTAGCTGCTTCCCTGATCCAGAGTTTGGTAGATTCTGTTGTATCCCCGGTACACTCAGACGGTTGTATCTTTTCCTTTTATTTTTGGGTCTGGCTTCGGCGAGCTGGATGTACTTTTATTTTGTGAGCTGGGAGAGACATTTGTATATTTGTGAGAGCTATGTTGTACTTTTCTTTTCAGCATTTTGTCTGAGTTGTACTAGTTGTAGTTTAGCTCTGTTTATGCTCTTTTATTATATCTGTCTATCTGAGCAGGTTACCAGCGCTTCGTGTACACGGAAAATTCCGTGTGCACGGCGGATCTGTAGACGAGCCCGGGTTCTGGTTTACACCGGGGCGTGACATTTTCAATTAAAAATTGTTTGAAAAATATTTAGTTACATAGGGAGTTAACTGACAGGAATACTTAAAAAAAAAAAAAAAAAATTAGGTAGAGAGTTTTTCTTATATTTTAAAATTAATCTCTCCAAATAATATATAGTTGGTATTATAGCCGGTTTGATTATAATTTTTAATTATTATACTAAAAATTTAAATATTTGAATTTATATCTAATTATATTTATAGAATAATCGTGAATAAATACAAACAAATAGCTCCTTCTGAATATAATTATAGTATTGTATTTTTAACTATATATATATATATATTGGTTAATGATATTTAAAAATATTACAACCATAAATAATTTGCTTGCTTAAATGCATTTAAGAATTGTATTCACAAATTCAATATTTTATATTTTGGATAGTGAAATTACTTTCAATATATATATAAAAAAATTATATTTTTGTTTAAAAATAATTACAAGATAAGAAAGAATACATCAAAATAAATACGATATTCAAATTTAGGCTAAAAAAATTGCTCTGTTGGTCCCTAAATTATAAGGTGCGTGATATTTTCGTTCTTGAATTTTAATTTATTACATATTTTACTTTAATATTTTATATTGTTGTAATTCAGTTATATAGTGTAAATTGATCGTCTGAATGGTACCGTATGGTTGATATGATGTCAATATAACAATAAAGATGATATATTAGTTAATGAAATTATATTATAAAATTAAATTATAAAAATGTAAAAAATTTGAGCCATAAATTATAATAAATTATATTTTATAGTTTGATGTAAATTTTATATATCTTACGTACCAACCATTCTAAGATGAAATAAATTTTACTGGTTATTTCTAAATGATCAGTAAAAATATTTTTATCTCAGAATGGACAAAATACATATCGTACATCCGATTTCGTTTGTACAAATAGCATTGCTTATAATCCGAGTTGAATAAGCTGGTTCGACCAATTCGGCTGGTTCAACCATGATCTAGAAGTTAATAAAACGATTTGGTTCAATTTTTTAAATACGATATGTCAAAAATTTATTTTGAATTATTTAAACCGGCAGTTTAATGAGTGACCTAGTGAATTGATTTGATTATGAGAAAATCAGCTGGTTTTTTTGAATTTTTCATTTTACCTTTTACTAGTATAATAATTTTTAATTTGATTCATTATTAATTCTTGCAAATTTATTTTTTATTATGAAAAATAAAATTTGAAAGCTTGTATCCACTTAATTTGATTTAAAAATTAGTATTTTATAATTAAATATAATACTAAAATAGTAGTATATATACAACAAAATTATATATATATTTTTTATTAATTCATGCTGATGTTATTAGTACAATTAGTGATTCGTGACCCAATAATATTTTTTTAATTTTTTTTTTAAAAAATACGAGAGCGAGAAGTGTTTCTTTCTTATTGTGATTTGTATTTATTAGCGTGTTGTTTTGGTTGTGCTTCATTCTCAAGCTACTTATTTGCAACGTAATTAACGAAGAATCTGAAGTTGGTTGTTGGAGTGGAGTTTGGACAAAAATTTGATGAGCATCCTCCCCAAATTTATTAGTTTGGGAACGATGCAGCTTGGCATTGTCTGACGAAAGCGGTGCCCATTCATGTCTTTGTCCACTGTTTTCTTCCTAAATCTCTCTCTCTCTCTCAATTCAATAAAATTGGGTGTATGAATAAAAACCGTATCGCCACGCGACGCTCGTGCAGATCGTTCCCAAACTAATAGTTTAGAAACGATACTCACAATTTATTTTTGACTAAATTACAGAAAATTTTCATGTAATATTTCGCTTTTTCATTTTGTCCATGTCTTTTAAAAGCTACATTTTGCCTCCTCGTAATTACCGAAATATGCATTTAACCCCGCAGTCATCATTCCGTGAGTGAGCCGTCAGTTTTTTTAAAATATTATTGGATATACCTAAAATATCCTTCAAGAATGGCGGGAAATAAATCTAAATCCTTTCTCTTCCCTCCATTACCTTTTCGCTCTAATATAAGGTAAGGGTATTTTCGTCAATTTACCTCTTCACAAGAGAATTTTCTGTAATTTAGCCTTTATTTTTCTATGGAGTTTTAGTTGTACGCAGGTTTCGTGCATTATTTTAACGGAATAAATTTTATTGCTAATATTTTTTTTTAACTGGATTAAATTTAATTAAAGTTAATATATCTAATAATTTAATTATAAAGTAACCTTTTCAATCAAAAAATAATACGTTTGACATAATTTTTATTAAAAATTATTTATTTAAATATTTAAAATTATTAAGGCACAAGTTGTAAAGAATTTAATCGTTAGTATTCAAAATTCTTAATTTGAAATTTTATTATTTTATATTTTTAATTATTTTTTTTTAAAAATAAATTTATTTAGGCATAAATTAGAATTGACCAATTATCAAATAAGAAAACGACTAATCAACACAAACTGCATGCTAATTAATCCCTATCTTGTACCCCATCATATCAAACGACCAATACTCATAAATAACTTAATACAATATTAATTATTAGTTATATTCAGATAGTAGGAACTAGTTGGATTAAGGATATTTAGACGGCGGAATTAATTATTTTAAAATAATTTATTTGGTATAAAACTTTTTTTTAGTCGAAAGCTTAATTTTTAGTTTATAAAATATTTTGTTATTCATGATTTAATAGACTAACATATTTTACGTACGAGATTATTTATTTTAGGTCAATTTATATAAAATATTTATTAATTTTGTGTATAGATAAAAATGATACATTTTTTTTTTGTTTTTTCATATTTGGTCTGAATTTTTAAAAAATTGATAAGTTTTTTTTTCTCCTTTTTATTTTCTCGTTTTATTTTTCTCGAATTGAGCTCACTATGTATATATATAATTGAGCTTCTATACTTTTAAAAGTACCAAGTAATTATGCTTGTGAATTTTTTACCCTTGGAATTATATTGAGATTTATGCTATTTACTTTTTCTTTCTCTCTCTTTAGTTGACTTTACAAAAACACAAATTTCAAAAAATTCACAAGCATATTAGGACTTGTGTTTTGAGAGTATATAATCTCTGCTCTCTCTCTCTCTCTCTCTCTCTCTCTCTCTCTCTCTCTCTCTCTCTCTCTCTATATATATATATATATATATATATATATATATATATATGAGCTTCTATGCTTGTAAAAGTACCAAATTATTTGTGTTTATGAGTTTTTTACCCTTGGATATAGAAATATGCGTTTAGGATGATGGTAGGCCCCTTGGGTTTAGTGGGTGGTTGGTAGAATAGTATGATCTAAGGGGTAAAATTAATCAAATGGTTAGATCTAACGGTAGAAAACTTACAAACACCAATTGCTTGGTGCTTGTACAAGCATAGTAGCCAGATTATATATATATAATTGAGCTCCTATGCTTATAAAAACACCAAGTTATTTGTGCTTGTGAGTTTTTTACCCTTAAATGTAGGAATGTGCGGTTAGGATGATGGTGGGTCCCTTGGGTTTAGTGAGTGGTTGGTAGAATAGTATAATCTAAGGGGTAGAATTAATTAAGGCCCCATTTGTTAATGGGTTAAGGTAGAACTAGCTAATTCTGGGATAAGTATGAAGTACGGAACTAGAGTAAAAAAGCCTTTGGGATGGTTCCAGGGATAAGTGATTTTGTGTTTGGTATGAGAATGGAGAATAAGAAGAATAAAGAGGTTAGATTGGGGTAATTTACCTTTTTGCCCTTGAGATTTAATATGTGATAAAAGTTGTTAAAATTTAATTAGTTTGTTTTAATTAATGAATTAAAGCTTTAAAAAAATTAAGATAAAATCAAAATCATAATCAAATTATATTTTTTGAAAATAATATTTAATTTAACATTTTATTTTCTCAAATTAAATTTAAAATTTCAAATATAAAATTTCAACATTTAAATTTTAAAATTTAAAATTTTATAATATTAATTTGTGATGATGAGAGTGTATTGGGAAGAGAGAAAGGAGATGGGATGAAGGAAAAGAGAGAGAGGAGAGAGAGGGATTTGTGATGATGAGAGTGCATTGGGAAGAGAGAAAGAAGGGGAGGAGGGATAGTTTGGTAAAAAAAAAAAATTATAAAATAATGGATAAGAATTGTTGTTCCAGCTTATTCCTTGTTCTAGTCCCGAAGGTATCGTTTGGTTCGGGGATTAGTGAGAATTAGTAGTACCAGGTATAAGTATAAAGTTGAGTATAAGGTAAAATAAATGAAAATAGTGTTTGGTTGGGATATAAGTTAGTACCAGGTATAAGAAAAATAGTGTTTGGTTGGGATTGAAGAATAAGAAGAATAAATAGTTGATTTTTAAGTAAAAAGACGAAAATGCCCTTATCTTTTTATATGTATTAAAAATTGATAAATAAATATTGTATTATAACTTTTTTAAATATAATAATTGTAATATATATTATGTAATTAATTAGATAATATATAAAATTAGTGTTAATTATTTATATGTAAAAAATGATTAATATAAAATAAAAATTATAATAAATTTTTCTGGTAAGATATTATGTATTAAAAAATCAATAATTAGTGTTAATTAGTGTTAAAATTAGTGTTAATTATTTTTTAATCTAAAAGTTGTATTAATTATTTATTTTGCGTTGGGAATGATGATGCGGTACGAGGAAGAGATTTTTTACCCGGCGGCGAAGAAGAGCTACAGGGAAGGCCGAGAGGCGGCGGCGGCGACGATAATAATAAGTATTTATTATTATTATTATTATTTTAAATAAATATTGTAATATTTATTAATTAATAAATTAAATGGTATAATAAATGAGTTGGGAAGTGTGCAAGGGTAGAGAGAGAGAGAGAGATGGAAAAATAATTTCATAGTGGGAGAAAGTTGTACCGGGTTAAACCGGGATAAGGAGAAAATGGGGTGAATAAGTAATTCCATCTTATTCAAATGTGTTTGGGTACAAAGGAGGGGATATCCCCCTTTGTACCCGAAACAAACAATGCCGAAACAAACGGACCCTAAAGGATTAGATCAACGGTAGAAAACTTACAACCACCAATTGCTTGGTGCTTGTACAAGCACAGTAGCCGGACTATGCTTGTAAGTTTTCTACCGTTAGATCTAATCCTTTGATTAATTCTACCCCTTAGATCATACTATTTCACCAACCACCCACTAAACCCAAGGGGCCCACCATCATCCTAACTGCACATTCCTACATCCAATGGTAAAAAACTCACAAACACAAATAACTTTGTACTTTTACCAGCATAGGAGCTCAATTATATATATATATATATATATATATATATATATATATATATATATATATATATATATAGTAGAACTTATATACTTTTAAAAGTACAAGCCAAAATATGTTTGTGAATTTTTTACTATTGGATTTGTATTGGGATTTGTACTTTTGTAAAGTCAACTAAAGAGAGAGAAAGAAAAAACAAACAACACAAATCTCAATGCAAATCCAAGGGTAAAAAATTCACAAGCATGGTTTTGCTTGTACTTTTGAAAGTATATAAGTCTTACTCATATATATATATATAATCCGGCTACTATACTATTGATAGCACTAAGCATTTGGTACTATCAAGTTTTCTACCCTTAGATCAATCTCTTCAATCATTTTACTATTTTTCCAACTACCCATTAAACCCAAGGGACCCACTATCATCTAAACCACACATATTTTAATATAAGAATTAAAACTTAATAGCACCAATGACCTGGTACTATTAACACTACAACAAAATCAGGTTAGGGACACATGTTTGTGACACTTTTTTGTAAGTGTCCCATTTATAGTCCATCTATATCCAAAATTAGATTATAAGGACACATTATAGTAATGTGTCGCTATAAACCCAAGCGACTGCACATATAGCGACACTAATGATAAGTGTCAGTATTTTTTTCAGCAATATTTTTTTTAGTCTTTAGCAACACTTAAAAGTATCGCTATAGTATAGTTTTGTTGTAGTGTAATAGTATTCCAGCCCCCCCCCCTCTCTCTCTCTCTCTCTCTCTCTCTCTCTCTCTCTCTCTCTCTATATATATATATATATATATATATATATATATCTATATATATATATATATATATATATATATATATATATATATATATTAGAGCTTATATACTTTCAAAAGTATAAGCCCAACTATACTTGTGAGTTTTTTACCATTGAATTTACATTGAGATCCGTGCTATTGTACTTTATCTTTCTCTTTAGTTGATTTTATAATAGTACAAATTTCAATATAAATTCAGTGATAAAAAATTCACAAGTATAATTGACCTTGTGCTTTAAAAAAAATATAAGCTCTACTATATATATATATATATATATATATATATATATATATATATATATATATATATATATATATATATATATACTCTTAAAAGCACAAGCCCAAATATGCTTGTGAATTTTTTACCATTGGATTTGCATTGGGATTTGTACCTGTTTACTTTTTCTTTCTCTCTCTTTAGTTGACTTTACAAAAACACTAATCCCAATGCAAATCCAATGGTAAAAAATTCACAAGCACATTTGGGCTTGTGCTTTTGAGAATATATAAGCTCTACTATATATATATTCACGAGGCGCTCAATCGACCAAATCGAACTGACTGCCACATAGGGTCCAGTCAAGCCTGCGCCTACCTACTGCCATTACATTCACGGAGGACTAGACTTAAGTAGGGCGTCCGTGACTGCCCAAAAATGGCCCAGCCAGAGGGACTACGTCCGTGACTGCCTAAAAAAAGGCCCAGCTTTAGGGACAGCATCGACAAGTCGCGATAGCAAGGTAACAGGTTTAGCTCCGGAGCGTCACTCGAGGGGCGCGACCCCACTGAGGAAAGTATCCGCGCAACTCTGTCGAGCTCAAAGTGGCTCATGCAGGCTATAATCAAAATCCATGCTCACTCTCAGAACGGAAGGACTCAAGATCCTCAAACATCTCGCACAACGGTCAGAGTACTTTCAACGACTCAGCTAATAAGCTCTTACGAATCTCGAGACACTAGCGAACTCAACCAACTCGCCACGCTAAACACACAGGCTGGAGATACTCCACAGCCGGGATCGACCCACAATGCGGGGGCTAGCAAAACAGGTCGGATGACAGTCAACGACCTGGGACCACCGTCAACCCAAACGGTTCCCAACAACACTGACTGGAAGATACTAGACGGCCCGGGACCACCGTCTACCCAAACGGCTCCCAACAACCCTAGCACTGTTCTAATCTCCACTACCAGACTCCACTCAGCCTCCAGGCACGAGTGCAACATACGTCCCACAATAACCCGACCACTCGGCCCCACTACCCGGGCGAGAAAACTCTATGTCCAGAAAAAGATGCAAAGAGTGGGATGTCTAAAGCATAAAAGAACCTAGCCCAAGTGAAGGTTCTCTACTAGTTTGGTTAAACATGCAACATATGACGGGGTGCTAGGTCAAGTTCCAAAATATTATTTATAAGAGTGATAATCCATCAATTGATTCTATCATACAAGATACTAGCTCAAATATCAGTAAAAGACATTGCATCCAACATAATCTCTAATAACTACCAATGTGAACATCATCTTCCTAAACATGCTCTCAACTAGCATAAGATAAACATAGCCACTTTACTAAATGCGAGTTCTCAAACCCCCCAAAGCATGAACAATTTATCAAGTAAGCATCAATCCACATAATCTAGACCATTTCTCATGCTTACATCTCAATCCTATAGGTTGTACCTTAAATTATGCATGCTATCAATCACATAGGGTAACACTTCCCTTAGGTAAGCTTTCATTAACCATAACAGGGATATCTAAATTTTGCAAGTTCTCATTAGGCATAACAAGGAAATATTTTCTTGTAATTTATCATACTAGTATAATCTACCAATCTTACATCTCATCCACATATTTGGTACACTAAACATGCATGCATACTAACATAAAGAATTAGAGAACCGTCCGCCGGTTTCGGAGACAAAATAACAACCCACCTGAAACTTGTCGATCCGCTGTCTGATCAAGCTGAATTTTGGCGTGAGTAATCCTTATCCTCTCAGAACTCCGATGCCGTAAAAATCATCCTAATCCGTCACACGGATTGGGCGCAATCACTGAAACAATGCACGCTGCGCGATTAAAAAATTCCAGAATTTCAACGAGTAAGACTAAGCTAAATAAGATGTAAGTGCAGCCCCAAATACCTCGAGATGAAGTCCCCGACAGTAAAACAAAGATATCCCCTTTCATATAAACATCTCCAAATCTTCAGAAATCCACCATTAACTCTCCGTAAAATTCAAATAAAGCAAACATCACATAGCTGTCCCAAGTTTACACCAATTCCCAACATAAACTTACAAAAATTAAAGAGGACAATCCATAAGGAATTTTAAGCTAAAACCAAAAGGAAAAATCTTCACCTTGATCTTAATAAGATGTCCAAACTTTAAAATTTCAAAATTAACCAAGAATTACATCAATTGCCGCATTCCCAATGTCCAAGTGTCAAAATAATGCTAAATCTGAAATCTGTTGTAACCCTTAAAACAGCGCTGAGAAGATCAATAATGTAATCTACTCAAACGTGATCCAAATCCAGCAAGAGAGGTACCATTGGATTCCTTCTCGAGAGTTGATGCGAATCGAGCTAAAGAACTCCAAAATCCAAGCTCGGATGATGAAGAAAACCTAATTACTTTAAATCATCCAAATCTCATTCTTAACAGTCCAATGCTTAAACCAGAACGCAAGAGTTCCAAAGATGATAATGATACTCTAAGAAAATCTCAGATCTAAGGAAAATGATACATACCAATGTTGTAGATCTTCGAGTCCTGAAAATTTTCCCACAAAAATTATCTCAAAATTCCCATCCTACTGTCCAGAGCAGCCAAAACACTGATGACTGTCCAAAATCTTAGGCTGAAACAAAGGGTCCTAAAGATGGCTTAAAAACTTTGTAAAATCTCATGATCTAAGGGGAGAGTTGAATACCAAAGTTGTAGGCCTACCTCTTGTGAAAACGCAGCACCAAAAATCAGGTCAAAACTCCATCTGGTTAACTCTTTGAATTTTTTTCACCGAAACGCGACGAAGTGGACTGTGAGTGCAACAATGGTGATGTCCTCCAAGATAATGAAGAAGGTGATCAAAATGGCCTCCAAAAATCTCCCAAAAATCCAGTGTTGTGGTGGAAAAGTAGATGAACCACTGGTAAAATTCTCTCTGAAAAATCTCAAGCCAAAAGGGAAAAAATAGAGGGAGAAAACTCACTAAAAAGCCAAGGAGAAAAAGAAGAAGAAGAAGGAACTCTGCTTGCTACAGTAACGGGCCGGCCCATCACTGCAGGCTGGGCCGCCACGTGTCACGCATCCACGCGCGCCCGCCTCACGCTGGCGTCCCGATCCGGCTGCCACGTGTCGTGCCCCAATAGGGCGATCCGCGTGCCAATAGGCGCGCGACACGTGGCGCCTTTATCCACGCCCGACTGCTGCCCGCGCGCCCGGCCATGTCGGCCCACGCGCCTGCCCGTGTTGCCCGCTCTGCTCGTGTAGACCGAGTCCGTTGCACCGTCTCAACCACGTGCCGCCACGTGTCACCCTACGGTCCACGGCTCCTCCATGCACCCGAAAATACTAAAAAACTTTCGGTTGCTCGTTTTCGCGCGTCCGGACTCAGAAAAATATAACCAATTAGCCGATCTTGACCGTTTTCTCACGCTGAATCCAAATCCGCAATCCGTTTTGCCAAAATCCTCATCTATTTTTCGGCGAAGGCACCCGAAAGTCAAACTTGATCCGTTTTTTGGTGTGGGGTCCATTTCTTGAGTCCGATTCGCGGACAAACGCCTCCATCACACAGAATAAACCTCCAGAAGCCGCTAATCACACTGTAATCATCACAATAGGTGCACCTAAAATATGGGGACATATGACAAGCTCCTAATTTTAAGGGAGATGGGAAATATTTTTTTGAGTCTGGTGCATACTAATACTCCACACGCCGTACAAAATATAAGATGATGTATTAAAAAAATATTTGATAATTAATACTATAAAATATAATATTATATGAGTCCGGCTACTATACTATCGATAGCACCAAATATTTGGTTCTATTAAGTTTTCTACCCTTATATCAATCCTATTGATTATTTTCACCCGTTAGATTTTACTATTTTTCCAACCACGTATTAAACCCAAGGGACCCACTATCATCTCGGCCACATATCTTTTAATCCAAAGGTTAAAAACTTAATAGCATCAATGATTATCATTTATATAATATATGTAATATAAAATATTTAAATAATTTATTGTATGATAAAAAATTATTTTTAATGAATATTTTTGAGTTGATTTATAGGTGCGCCCAAAATTTTTATTGGCATGTGGCAAGCTCCAATTGGTTTAATTGTTAAGGCCAACTTTTTTTTTTTTTTTTCTAAATAATTCTTAAAAAATTTATAATTAGCGAAATGAATCTGTAAAAATTTTATTTTTACTTTCGCCAAGTCTGCGTTGGGTATGATATTTCTTCAAAAGACGGTGAATGATTCACTACCTTTAATAAAACCCTACAAAGGATGATGAATCATTCACCGCCTTTAATTATAATTTTCATACTTAAATCAATTTCAAACAAAATTATAAAGAGATGAATAAATAAAATCGTTATGTTGGTACGAGTGAGTTATTTAAGAGATTTAGATTGTTATTATAGAAAGATAAAATAAAATAAGAATATGGGTACCGGCTAGATTTTTTAAAAAATTAGATTATTATTATTCATTAACTAATAATATAAGATGAAAAAATAAAAGAAGTTTATAATAAAAGCCAAATCTTTAAAAATTTAGATGGGTATTAGTTAGTGAATAATAACAACTTAAATCGATTCATAATCATATTCTTATTTTATCTTATATCTTTTTCTTCGTTAGTAAATAATAATAATCTAAATTTTTTAAAAATATTTATATTTACGAACAACCTAAATTAGTTTAGTAAACAAAATAAGCTAAATCTCTTACTGTATACATCGTTCACGATTCACCTCCTTTACAGAATTATAACGAAGACGGTGAATCATTCACATGTATTATTAGCCATTTATTTTTATACTAATAAATTTTTTAAAAATTTATATTGAACGTATACGGATTTAAATTATTTTTATTTAAATTAATTTAATTATTAACCTGACTAACAAAATTATATAAAATATATAAAAAAATAATTAAATATTATTATTAAAATATATTATGTGTACGGCATCGTCGTGCTGGTTCTTAACTATAAAAGTTAATTTTAATTCGAAAACCATTTACGGGATACAATACATGAACACTTTTAACCAAACTGGTGAGATGCGAGTCTACGTGCCTAACGTATTGGGCTAAAAGCCCATTCTCACCCTCCTAATACCCCGGATATTTCGGCGAAGTATAACCGTCCATCAACACGCAACGGCCCAGATCACTTTTCAGATGCGTTAGTTTTATTCCCGTTACGGACGGGATATGTACGCCCCTACGCAAAAAAAACAACACACTAAACTCAACAGTATACGAGGCGATTAAGTTTCCTCCCCACTCCTCCCCAAAAATAGGGAACCCCCACAAAAGAAAAGAAAAAGAAAAAGAAAAAAAAGAAAAAGGAGAAAAAAAAACAGAGAGAGAGACACACACACACACCAAATTCTCCTCGCGTTTAAGGTTTCAAAGAGATAATATTTCCCGTCGATCTTATTCCAACTTATTATTCCGACTTATTATTCCGAGTATTCGAATCCAACAACAAAAACGACGACGACGACGAAGGCATTCGCCGGCGCGTACCCCCCGCGCTGCTGGAATTGGGATAAAAAGTGGGAATAAGAGCGCGTCCTTATTCGGGCATCGTAAGCAATCCCAAACCCTCGATCTTGTGAGTCGAACTAATTCGCTAGGGTTTTCTAGGGTTTCCGGTTCTCGGTTCTCTGGGGAGAGGAGATCGATTCCGCGTCCCTGCGTCCCTGTTTTGGTTTGCTAGGGTTCCCGATGATGCGCCCTTGAGGGCATTGATGCGGGCGACGATGGATGCATAGGGAGGCTTTGTTGTTTAATCCATTGGTAGTTGATTTTTTTTTTTTTTTTTTTTGTGAGAGGATTTGTGGGGGGTTAGGATCGGTGGAATTGGAATCCGAATCGGAATCGGAATCGTCTTCTTCCGGTCCCTCGGGGACGGGACGGCTCGGTCCCCTGGCTACGGGGATGGCCGTGTGATCGCCTGCGCTGTTTCTTCGCTGGGTTTTAATCTTCTCTAGTTGATTGGATTGGTTGGTGTTATGAGGGGGGGAGTAATTCGAAAAGGAGGAGCTAATTCTTGTAGTTAGATAGATGTTGCTCTTTTCATTATGGAGAAAGGTGAGCCGGCATTCAAGCCAGAGTGGTTAAAATCTTCGAACGGGAGCACCAGCAGCAATGCCTCTTCGAATCACCACACCAGCACTTCTTCCCATTCGAGTTTGTATTTCTTCTTGCTCTCCTACTTTAATCACCTGTCAATTCTCGATATTTTTGTGTATTGATGCGCGCTTTTCAATGTTGTAGATGAGCATGGTACAGGGATTTCCTCTAGGAACAGAATGCCCGCTGCCGTGGGCGACCGCGACAGGGGTTCGTCGTCTTCCGCCAGACGGAGTTCAAGCTTGAATGGGAAATCTAGGGCTTATAGTAGTTTTGGTAGGAGCAACCGCGATAGAGAGCGGGAAAAGGATCTTGATTTGTTTGAGAGAGAGAGTAGGTCGGTTTTTCTCGACAATGGTTACCATGACCGTTTCGATTCGTTAATAACGAGTAGGACGGATAAGGATACTTTGAGGCGGTCGCGCTCCATGGTGTCGGGGAGGCCGGTCGACACCTGGACAAAAACAGTGGGAACTAACCCAAAAAGTGATGTTCCTTCCAGGGGGACTATGAGTAATGCATCCTTTGAAAAAGACTTTCCATCCCTCGGTGCCGAAGAGAAGAATGGACGGCTGGATATGGGTAGGGTTTCATCTCCAGGTATTAGCACCCCACTTCAAAGCATTCCGTTAAGTGCCACAGCCATAACTGGAATTAATAGATGGAATTCTGTGTTGGCTGAAGTGCCTAAGATGGTCGGATCAAATGGACCCCAATCTGCACCTACTAATCAGGTTCCTTCGACCCCAAGCGCTTCAACCGGCCTAAATATGGCTGAAACGGTAGCACAGGCTCCATCACGATCTCGTAATGCACCTCAGGTTGACTAACACCTGCGATATTTAATTTTTTCTTTTATTTTGGTTGAAAATCTTTCCTACTCTATCTAATCACGTTACGACATTTTCTTTTCCAGTTGTCAGTTGAGACACAGAGGATTGAAGAACTAACCCTTAGACAATGCAAACAACTAATACCGGTGACGCCTTCAACAACCAAAAATTTGGTAGGTTCCTTACGTTTTCCAAGCTAACCTCCTTCCGTTATTCTGTTAAATACCCTGTTCATTTGCAGTAGATAATAGCATGATGTTTCCTGATTTGCACCTTATCATTACAACGGAATCTCCCCCAATGGCATGTCCATTGTGTGATTGTCGCATTCTGTTGGATATTATTTTTTTTTTTTTTTGGGGGGGGTCTCCTTATGGTGCTAATAATTATTCGCCGGATTTTCTATTAGCTATACAACTTAGTGAGTCTTCAAATATCTCTTCTTGAACACATTTTGTTAATTTTGTCGTTCCATGACAAACTCATGTATGACCCATAAATAAAGCCTCATGCATGTTTGTTTGTAGGCTTATCTTGGTGCTTAATGTCTCATTGTAGATGACTCATTCACTACTTTATGCATATTTTAAATTTGTTTTGTTCTTTTTTTTTTTTTTACTTTTTGCATATTTTGAAACTAGATCCGGATTCTCTACTATATGTTATGGCCGCAACTTACTGCGAGATTCAAAAGAAAATGGGGAAAATGAAAACTACAACACCCAACTCTGTTAGCACACAATAACATAGCAGATAATGCCAAAAAGAATTGGTAGGGGTTTGTTGATGGAGAATGAGGTGCCTTGTGTATGTTGGGTGGAGCTTTGTTTGTTATTGTTATGAACTGTGCTGAAGCTCCTATTGTTGATTATTAGATTCTTGAGAAGATTTGTGGTTGTTCTCCTATGTTATTTCAGTTCCTAATTGCCCAAATTGTAAGCTTTTAATCACTTTTTTGGATACTGCTTACGTGTACTTTTATTCTTCTAGGTGCCTTTGGTACTTTTATATAAAGAATATACTTGGACAGATTCATGTTTGTATAATTCACCTGACATGAAACAAATATCTTTGCAATAAAATATTTCGAGCTAACTAATATTGATTCTGGGTAATGAAATGAAATAAATTGATTTGTAAATGCAGGATGGTGAATTTGATTGTTGTTTAGTGCATAAATGTTTTCATTTAAGCCGGGGCGAAAGTTTGGGAGGAGTGCATGGTAGTTTTTTTTTATTTCTAAGCACAGCATGTAATTCTGAGCTTATTCTATGTGTTATCCAAAGGTTTTGAAGTATTGGTTTTGTTTCCCATTTGATTGGCTTCATGGAGATTCATTTTAGGATTCCATGGTAGTTTTTATAATGTTGGCTTTAAGTAGGATTTTCTTGAAATCTAGGAAATTGTAGAAACTTAGAAAATTGTAACAATCGATTGTAAATATCAAACTCATGCCATGTTGGTTGGGGAAAAATACATGAGGTGTTTATGCACATGCGTGCATATGTATGTATGAACCTTAATTGGGGCATTAGTGTGCAGCAAGTAAAACCAGTCAGTAGTTAAACTAGTGGCCAAATTTAGAAGGGAGATACCGACAATGATGGTATGGTCTGGCTATTTGGTGTCTTTACATCCATGTTGGAAGCGTTTGTTTTGCATTTATGCTTTATGCTTATTGAGGGAAGTGCTAAGACTTGGTTTTCAACTAATTATCTTGGAAGGTTTCTTGTGAAGATTGCCTGGCATGCTATAATGTTATGATATTTAATCTCCAGGCATTTAAGGAATTAAGTGTGACTAACTGATTTATTATGATTTAGATAGATCTGGTATATACTTCAGTAGAACTTTAGAATTTGTTGCACTCTGCATGCAGAAGGTTTTAATAATTTCGGAATACACTTTGTGGGGAGTTTGTAAATTTTAATATAGGGGGAGCTCCACAAGATTAAATGAAGAAAATGAAAGACTAGTATGGTAGGATATAGGACATATGAAGATCAAAAAATTATCCTACACAGCTTCAAGAACTGTTCTTTACTTGATGACCACTAAGTAGTTGTATCATAACTTCTGAAGGAAATTGGATAAACTGATGTTTATTCATTAATAACTTCAACAACACTTTTGTGACGCCCCAACTTCCCCCGGGGTCACCCATCTTAGAACTACTCTAGCTCTAGCACGCTTAGTCCTCTTAATCTTTTGGGCCTAGTTATCGCCCAAAATACTATGGTCGGGTTAAGAGGTTTAATCCTATTTATACTTTATATATAGAACTAATCCAAATCCTGGGAGTATTACAACTTTATTATGTGCACGTTGCTAAATATTATGTAGGGAAGAACACTTGGAAATAACTATGTTTAATGAAGTCATTCAGCTGCTCTATTATGTTCGCTTTATTGAGGTTTTAACCTGAGAAGCATCTCGGTGATTTTTTATTCTTATGCCACCTATTCTTTTTTAAGTATTATATATTTATATTGTACTGCTCATTATGTGCATATGTATGTTAATTCATCACTGAGCTACCGTATTGAACTGTTGATTAATTACGAAATTAAAATAGAAAAGATCGATGTGAACTTTGAATGTCTGATGCTAATTTGTTTCCTAAATATATTTCTTTATTTGACTTGATTCGTACATGATCGCATTCTGCCATCTGATCTCTTGGTTTTCCCTTTGCTGCACTTGTCTTAATTATCTGTTTTTAGCTATTAGAGTTTTTTTGATGGAACTTTCTTGATGGATGCAACTAATAAAAGAGAGATGATGACAAGAAGGAGAAGACTGTAGGACTAATAAATTGAAGAATATATTATGACAATTTTGATATAATTAAAGTGAACGATATATGTAAACCTGTTGAAACTGTAAAGAATGAATGAAATACTACATTTGGAAAAAGATAACTATAAGGCTTGAAGTTGAGTCCTATGGGATGACAAAATATCTCGCTGTCTTTGAACTACTATCATCTGTGACCTATCACTGAATATATAATTTATTTTTGTACTAAACTATCTAAAAATAGCGTAGATCGAAGGAAAACTTTGAATAAGAACAATAAAAAGGTCTTAGCTTTCTCTGCTTCTTGGTATTACCTCATCTAGTAGCCGATTTGATTGAGCCCGTGCTCCATATTGATCCAGAATTGTCATTAGCATTTATATAGGAATAGTAAGAGATTTGTTGGAGAAACTTAGAACGAAATACAGTCAAGATCTTCCTCTATGCCTGACAGGACATATGAAGAAGGTTCCGACATACTGATAAGGTCAATTATGCCTTCTTGCTCATTTTCTTTTAAAATATTGTATTGCCTAATATAGGACTTTTAAATATACGTCCTTTGCTATGCTCTGCGCTGTTTTATCCCCTTGCAACATAAATGTTGTGATTTTTACTTAAAACTATTGAATTGATGTTGACAATTCATTCATGCTAAAACGCTGAGCAATATGGGAGAAACAAAGTAGTTTTGGTTGTTATTTTCCTAAAAACTTAAAACTTTCTAATATTAATTTGTGGAAGTAATGCTTGTATCTTGTTGTTCCCCTTATATTTTGTTTGCTCTAGTTGGTGGGCATAAACATTCCTGTCAACATATACTTTTGAACTGTAAAACATTGAATTTCTCCTATGATCATTTTGTACCCTTCTTATATTGAGTAGTTTCAAGACTTCAAGTTAACTCCTAAATTCCCCGTCCTTAACCCGTAAAACCCTCAAATGCCAGAAAAAGGAAGGAAGGGAAGAGCAAAATGAAAGCCACTGACCAGACCAAACAGATATTAGAATCCTGGCTCTGTTGCTGAATGCTGACATGTCTCATGTTGCTATCACATGAAAGTAAAACTCTCTATAATCATCTTTCTTGCTTTAGCAAACTAAATGGGCGGCTGCATTCAATTCCATGAGCAGCACAATTGAAAGGTATCTACTAATATTCCTTCTAATTGGCCTGCATGGTCCATCATTGGACCTCAGCTCAGATAAGTAATTAAGGACATGTTCAGTTTTCTATAGCAGATAATGCTCTTTCCTTCATTTGTGCTATTCCCAAGAGCCTGGAGGCTACTTGTTTGCATTATCCTGCAGTGCTCCATTATCTTGTAGTACCTGTTCTTTATAAATTTCTGACCAGTATATTGAAGTTCCTAACTGGATGATACTTGACTGTATAACATTCTGAAACAGCTGATACTTCGTCTTGTAAGGTCATATTTTGGTAGAACTCATTGTAAAGATTAAGGTATTCCCCTTAGTGCGAATCTATATTCCATACTCTTCTTGTCATGCGGAATGTAGGAAATTTCAATGTTAGCTGAGTCTTTTTTCCTTTCGATGAATATATTTGACAACACGCAGGTTCACTAAAGGAAACTTTTAAAAGTACAACCAGTCCACATACTGTAAAAATAACTCAAGCTTAAAAATGTTTGTATTGGAGTCAATTAATTATCAGTTAATTTACTTTGTTAAGGTATATTCATGGAAAGAAAAGAAGACTCGGCTAATGTTGAAATTTCCCACATTCGCCATGTCAAGAAGAATATGGCGTAAAGATCCACGTTAAGGGAATACCTCATTCTTCAAAATAAGTTCTACCAAATTATAACCTTACAAGACGAAAAGTTATCACTTGTTAAGTTTCATAGTTTTCTTGTGAAGACTTTTGCCTCGTTTGTTTTTGTCACAAACTCCTTTTGATACTTTCATCATGCCAAAAATATTTCTCATCTTTTCAGGTGTCAAGCTCTTTGGATAAGCTGAAAAACAAAGGAGCTAGAGTTGGGGACTCTACTGCTGCTCTTAAGGCTGGGCAACAGTTGTCATCTCAGCCTGTGAGTGCGGTGCCTCGTGCTCCAGTCAAAGCTGATACTGTAAAGCTGCCTCAAGGGGGAAGCTTTCAAGTCCTTAACCGAGAAAAGAATGGCATCTCCCCTACTGCCAAAGAAGGCTTAAGTGTTGGCAAACCTTTGAGCCCTATTGGTGTACTTTCCTCTGCTTCAGTTCTCTCATTGAAGAGTCCAACCAACCAAAAACCTAGAGTTGAAGGGAAGGCTTCTGCTTTGCCTTCCCCCCAAGGCCCATTTGGTGAGAAAAGATCGCAAGCTAAGGATCGGCATGAATTCTTCAACTTCATACGGAATAAAACATCGAACAGCTCAGGTGCTGTTCCTGAAGCAGGTGGTCTTTCATCCTCATCTAGCTTAGTGAATTCAGGGAAGCAAAGTGATTCTTCTGGCAACAATGGAAAGGATGCTGATTCTGAAAATTCTAAGTGTGTGGAGAATGGAGATTGTAGTTCTGAAGTAGCAGATGGTAGCGAGCAGTCCGAGTGTATCTTACCTGACAATGAAGACACTGATTCTCATTTGGAGCTTGTTCCTCCAGAAGAAGAAGCCTTCTTACGGAGGCTTGGCTGGGATCAGAATGCGGTGGTGGATGCTCTTACAAAGGAGGAGATTGATGCTTTTAACAAGAAGGTATTTTGTTATCTATCTATGTGAAATGACTTACATTTAGGGGTGAAAATGGATCTGATGCTGATCAGATAAAAGGCTGAAGGGATTCTATATCCATCTTCCTGTTCCGTAGGCAAATGCAGATAATCGTGAAGTAAATTCTAGTGTTGAAATTGTATTTACATAAAAAATACAAGTTTGATATCATATGTCCCCAGTTGTATCAAATGCACATAAGTTAAACCGTAAAAAGAATAGAGAATAAATATATATTGCTGAACAACTATATTATAGTTTGTGAACTTTTAAATACATGGATATATTGATGTATAATGGGCGACTACTTCAATAAATATCAGAATTGATTTAGTATATCTAGATGTTGATATCAAAAGAGCAATGCTACCTGTACACCCATTTGGGTGTACATCTTACACCCTACCCATCCTAGGGCAGGGACTTTTTCACTCGTCACATCGAAGTGACGAGTGGAAGAGCAATGCTACCTGTACACTCCATTTGGGATGTACATCTTACACCCTACCCATTTTAGGGCAGGGACTTTTTCACTCGTCACATCGAAGTGACGAGTAGAATTCACCCCACTCTAGAATGGGTGGGGTGTAAGATCTACACCCGTTTTGGGGTGTACACAAAGCATTTTCCTTCTATTTATATGTTAGGAACCCCTTCTAATTACATGTTAAGAAATGTCTATTTCCTGCTATTTAGTTTGCTTAAAACTTTATTTTGAATGTTATTACAGTACAAGGAGCGAAAGAAACCCTCCCAGCCATCAGAGAATATATCACCAGTAGAGTAAGTCACGGCAGAACAATCTGCGGCGATGTAGCCGGGATGGATTGATTATCGAGCATGTTTGGCTTAGGACCTGAAGCATGAGTTTTGCTAAATGATTTCTGCTTTCGGTTACCTAGTTATAATTAATCCAAAGTATTCATTCCAGTGACATTCAAGAGGAGATCTGAGCGGTGGAAAGTCGGTAGTTCTAGTTTCCTTGCTTGTTGAAAAAGAGAGGAGGAATTTAGTTTATATGCCTGCCTTTGCTGCTAAAGGAATGTCAAATGAAAATAAAAGATAGATTCTTCGGTCCTTGAGGCTTCATCGGCATGCTCTTTTTTTTTGAAGCATAGGTTGCTTTCATTTGTTTCTTCTTTTTCTTTTTCTTTTTTTTTTTTTTCTCAGTTCATTTTCCTTGTTTCCTTGAGAAGTTATGAGGAATTAACATGGAAGGTATATAGGATTAATGAATACTTCTGGTCTGAAAGAAATTGCATAGTGATGAGAACTCTCATTTTCTTGTTACTCTCTGCTCATTGACTCACAGATATCTGACGAAAATACTTTCTAGAATCAAGGAGTTTACTTTACTTTGGGAAATGCAATTGTGTACTCCTATTTTCGATATCTTTGATTCGTAACATGCTATGTCTCTTCTTTGTTTGTTTGTTTTTTTTTTGTTATGATGGGGATCCACTTCATAATGTGTGTTTTTGGGTCAGCTAAAAATCACTCCTTATTTCAAACACAACTTGCTACTCTTATTTGCCATTCTTTGATAATCCAATATAGCAGGGATTGATACAGGAGAAAATTTTCTCTGCTCTTGTAATTTCATGCAGGATCTGCTGGGCATCAGTCAGCCTATTATTGTCACTGCTACTATGTTAAGTTGTTGGTTGGTATCCTTCTCTGGCCTTTAGGCCTCAGGTGTAAATATTGTAATATATGGTTGTTGGTATCCTTCTCTGGTGTTAGGTCTTGGGTGTGAACTTGTGGGCATCTTATGTATAACTCTTGGAAAATGCTTCTTGTACACTCCAAACGTGTGTATATTTCACCCTCCATAATCTTTATTTATTTTAGAATAGAATAAATTTTACTCTCACTTCGAAGTCACGAAAATCTTATCCTTCATTATTTTAGGATAGGGTAAATTTTACTCGTCACTTCGAAGTGACCGAGTGAAGAAGTCTCCACTCTTAGATGAACAGAATGTATATCGTATATTTCAAATACGGTGTATGAGTAGTATTGCTCATAACTCTTTTGTGGTCCTCAAACGGTAGGACGGGTGATAATTTAGTCCTTAAATTTTTTATTTTGATGTGATTTTTTACTCGAGCTTTTAGAATTGTTGTAATTAAATTTTATAATCTAATTTAGTTGATTAATATTGATACATCACTGATACGTAAGTTATTGACAAATTATCATTATAATACTGCAACATTATTTCTATTTTAGGGATACATTACCGTTTAATTAATTAAATTGAGTTATAAAATTTAATTATAATAATTTTGCAAATTTAAGTCAAAAATTATAAAATATTAAAGTTTGAGAATAAAATTGTCACCCAAACGTGGCAATCTAAGGTGGGACAAAGTGATCGGTCAGGCCACAAAGGGAACATTTTTGGGTACATTTTTGGCACCTGCAGTACTCCTCGCCGGATGGCCTTTTCGTAGTCAAATCCCTGGAAAATATGTACTTAAGTTGCTGATGATCTTAAACGCTTTAATGATCAAAAAAAAAATCTTACTGAAGAAAATCTTTTGTACCCTAGGAATCCTAATTATTTCATGATATGTTTATTTAAGTTTATTTTAAAATAAGAACAAAGTGAAAACTATGATATCTATTTTTTTTAAAAAAATTATTTAGACGTATAAATATTTTATTTGATATATTATTTACCAGACGAGTAGTGTGTGAGTGATCAAATATTTAGAATGTATATTATATTTATTGTTAATATATATTTTTAAAATAAAATAAATTATTTTATAAATAAAATATGTTATTATTTAAAATTATTTAAAAAGTCAAATCAGACTCTTAAAGCTTATAATCACTCAATAAATCATGATTTCAAGTGTTTTAAGAAATTTTCAAATGAGTGACAATTTGGTTGAAGAGATCCCTTCTCAACCCTTCACTTTGAGCTGAAGAATCATATTCACAGCCCAATCATAACCTGCGGCTCCAGTATTTTCTTGGCTCGCAAATAGGACATGCTATAATTTTGGCCTGCAAATTATTAGTGTGATACTTTAGTAATCAAACTATAATTTATCATAATTTAAATATAAATCGTACTAGTCAAATTTTATAGTTTAATTTAGTTGATTAAATATTAATATATTATTAAAAAATTATAATTGATAATAAGATTTAAGTATGCGTAATTTTTTTATTTTTATTTTATTTTTGTTGTTTTTAAGAGAAAAATAGTATATTATGTGCTTTGTTTATTTTTAAAATAAATTTAGATGTTTATTTTTAAAATAAACTTAGCTAAAAATATAAAGACTTGTAATCTCATATATCAAATATCAAATCCTCAACCACTTG
The DNA here is from genome assembly GCA_029168755.2 of Tillandsia fasciculata. Classification (NCBI taxonomy): domain Eukaryota; kingdom Viridiplantae; phylum Streptophyta; class Magnoliopsida; order Poales; family Bromeliaceae; genus Tillandsia; species Tillandsia fasciculata. Next base: position 23,454,895 of record CM054935.1, read on the forward strand.
CTAGGAATAGGATGTAACAACCGTAGAGAGGAGTGTAATGGAGGAGGGAGCCGAGTAGAGGAGTAGAGGAGAGGAGTAGTTTGGAGAAGAAGAGAGTTAGGGAAGAGGAGATGAACCAGGGTGAGGAGTATGCTGCCGAAACCGGGGTTGAGTTAGGTGTCGTACAGGAGTAGGTGAGAAGCGACAGGGCGTCAGGAGTCTGGAGAGTTCCAGTGGATCGGGCGCATGGTAGCGGGCGGATCGGGCGCAAGGTAGTGGGCAGCAGGGTCGGGAGAGTTCCAACGGATCGGGCACAGGGAAGCGGGCGGATCCACCTGGCCAGCAGAAGTCAAGCCACAGTGTAGCAAGGCGCGGTCCGACCCAGAAGCCCAGAAGGCAACAGAATTAGGCCCAGCGATGGCCCATTTACATATTACATCTTTCGCTAATGAATACCTCAAATAGGACATAATTACAGTTGAGTACAAATAGAGGAGTAGTATAAATAGTGGGATGTACTACAAACGAGGCATGAAAAGGTTTTGAATCAAATCTCTATCCTCTTCTCCCTTCTTATCACCTTCCTCCAATTCCTCTCTCTCTCATTTCCTCTTCTCCAAATTTCCCTCAATTCTCAGATCTAGATCCATTCCTAGGTTGATCACCATGATCGAACTTGTGCAACGCCCCATCATCCTCACCGCCAAGCCGATCTCAGAGCAACCTCATCACTGATCGGCTGCGGATCGTCCGGGTTGCTACAAAGTGGTTTCAGAGCAGTTCTGATCCTAGGGATCTTGAGGAACTGAACCACAAATCAAGGCAACGAGCAACAGATCGAAGCAACAAATTGAGGCAACAAGCAATAATCGAGGCAACAGGCAACAAACCGAGGCAACGAGCAACAGATCAAAGCAACAAATCGAGGCAACAAGCAATAATTGAGGCAACATGCAATAGATCGAGGCAACAAGCAACAGATTGAGGCATTGAAGCAATCGGATATCATCAAGCACCAGGAGTCAAGCAATTTACCAACCAAATTCCCACATCCGATCATTAGGCAACCAGGATTCCACTGATTGGGAGGTATTGATATTCTTCCAAAACTGCTTCGATTCATATACCAATTATATTGTTGCAATAGTTTGAATCTGATTAAGGAAGAAGGAAGAAGATCAGTAATATACCAATTCAAGATAGGAAAATCAAAATACAACAGATTCCATTATAATCCAAAAGAACTATACCTAGTAGAGATGGTTGAGGGAACAAGACTTAAGGAGATGAATGAGCAGATCAAAAACCTTGAGGAGAAGATGCATTCGATTTCCACTGAGTGCCATACTATTATTGAGAATAAGTTGCAACAGTTTGGAATTGAGTATAATCATAAATTGGGAACCTTAGTGCACCAACTAGATGAAATCCAATTGGTGAGTCAACAGAGGCATGAGGCTCAGCATATAGAAGCAGTTTAAAGACATGACCAACTGATGAAGCTATTAGGATCTCATGCCAATTCCCTCAAGGTTGATTCCATGCCCTCAATTCAGATTAGAGAAGGTAGAGCAGGAGGTACAGAAATCCCAGGGAGCAGCACCAAATTACTTTACAGAGATGATAAGGGAAAAGAGGTATTGCCCACCCCCCATATGGGTACAGAGAACTTGGTCACACAGCCAAATCACAGGCAACATCACTATGTTCCATATCCCAAGCTAGATTACCCCACATTTGGAGGTGAAGAGCCAAGAGAATGGCTAAGCAAGAGTGAGCAATTTTTTAAGCTGTACCAAATCCCAGAGGAGCAATGGGTGGAAGTAGCCACTATGCACTTTACTGGCAAGGTGCATAAGTGGAAAGAAGGGTGCATGATTGACAAACCAGAGCTAGATTGGGCAGAGCTAGCAGAAGCTATTTGCAGAAGGTTTGATGGGGCATCTATGAAGAAGCTTGTCAGGGAATTTAATAAATTGGAACAGGCCTCAAGTGTGGAAGTTTATCAGGAGAAATTTGAAGAACTGAGAGCAAGAATGCTATACCTTAATCCCACATTAAGTGAAGATCACTTCATTCACAGTTATATCAGTGGACTCAAAGAATAATTGGTACCATTTATAGATCTAACTAACCCTACTTCACTGGAGGAGGTATATGAGCAAGCCAAGTTGCATGAACAGACCCTCACCATCATGTGGAGAAAGCACAAGCTCATCAATAGAAGAGGAAGTGGACAGTCACTAGGCAACCCAGGTTACAAGGCTTACAATCAAAGGTTCAACTCAAGAAGTGTAGAGGACAATAGGTCAGCTACTCCCAAAGGTGCAGTTTGGCAGCCTTGGGTCAGCAGACAAGTGATAGAGTAGAGGAGAGCTGCAGGGTTGTGCTTTAAGTGTGGAGATAAATACTACCAAGGGCACCAATGCCAAGGTAAAGCTCTAAACCAGATTGGGGGAGAGGCAGAAGTAGAAGAAGTGTTTGATGACATGATGCTTCATGAAGAAGAAGAAGAAAAAGAAGAAGATCAATCTGAGCCTGATGAAATGGGCATCTCTGTTCATGCCCTCAGTGGAGAAATTTCCCAGGAAACCATCAAGGTGCAAGGAGAGATAGGTGGTAAGCCACTGGTTATACTTATTGATACAGGAATCACCCATAGTTTCATAGACTTCCAAGTAACTAAGGAATTGAAAGCCAATGTGACAGTAGCAACACCACTCATAGTCACTGTGGCCAATGGGCACAAGGTGCTGTGCAAGTTGAAGTGCTCAGGGTTCCAATGGAAGATGCATGGAGAACTGTATCAAGCTGATCTCAGGGTTATCAGATTGGATGGCTCAAGTATAATCTTAGGCATAGACTGGCTCAAGAAATATGGAAAAGTCACTTTTGACTGCTCCAACAATTCTGTCACCTTTAACAAAGATAGGAAACCAGTCACTGTGGAAGGCATCACTGAAGGGGGCAAGCTCAAGGCCATTGGAGCTAAGCAATGGTTGAAAGCAGGCATGCAGGGTTACTGCTGTGCTATAGCTCAATTAAAAGAGGATACCAAGAAGGGTGTGGAGCATATCCCAGAAGAAATCCAATAGGTGCTGGATCAGCACTCTTACATCTTCCAGGATCCTAAGCCACCGTTTGGTTCGGGTACAAAGGGGGTTATCCCCCCCTTTGTACCCAAACACAATGGAACAGGGGGGGAATTGGAATCCCCCCCTTTTCCCTCTTGTCCCGGTACAAGCCGGTATTTCACCCCCCCCCCCCCCCCCCCCCCGGAATTGTCCATTCCCTCTCCTCTCCATTATTACCCTCAACTCTCTCTCTCTCTTCTATTATTACCCTCTTCTCTCTCTCTCTCTCTCTCCTATTATTACCCTCTTCTTCTCCATTTTCATCTTCTCCGTTTTACCTCTACTCCCCTATCAGCTCTACTCTTCTCCTTCATCCTCGCCGGTGGTTGATCCCCCTCTTTGTGAGCCCCTCGCCTTCTCGTTCGCCCGCTCTGTGCCCAAATCTGTGCTGCGTGCCATCTCTTCGCCCGATCTGTGCCGCGCGCCATCTCAAAGCCCGTTCTGTGCCCGTCGGTGCCCAAATCTGTGCCGCACGCCATCTCTTCGCCATCTCTTCGCCCGATCTGTGCCGCGCGACATCTCTTCGCCATCTCTTCGCCATCTCTTCGCCCGTTCTGTGCCGCGCGACATCTCAAAGCCCGATCTGTGCCCCTCGGTAAAAGAATCGGTGCCGGTGCTTGATAAGGGGCCTCTCCTTCGCCCGATCTGTGCCGCGCTTGAGCCTTGATCCCTCTCCTTCGCCCGATCTGTGTCGATTTGTGAGCCGCGCGCCCTCTCCTGCGCCCGATCTGTGCCCCTCGGTCCCACATCTGTGCCGGTGCTAGCAAAGTGGCCTCTCCCTCGTACTCGCCGGTGGTTGATCTCTGCCGCCGTGAGCCAAGCACCCTCTAGGTGCGTGATCTGTGCCCCTCTGTTTGTGATCTGTGCCCCTCTGTGTGTGATCTGTGCCTTTGTGTGTGTGATCTGTGCCCCTCTGTGCGTGAACATATGCCCCTCTGTGCATGAGCTGTGCCCCTCTCTGCGTGATCTGTGCCCGAGCTATTGAGTTGTACCTTGCATCTTGCCCGCCGCGACCCTTCTGTCCGATTTGTGCCGAGGATCTGTGCAGAGATCTCCGCTCCTTGTTCTGTTGCCTCGACCCCGCGGCTGCCCTGTGCCTGAGCTTTGCCCGCACTGTGTTCTGTATCTACTGTCTCTCTGTGCCAGATCTGTGCCCGATCTCTTCTCTGTCCCGCCAAAGGTGCTATCCTAATCCCTTGTCTCTGCTTGTCCAATGTTGTCTCGAAGTATGTTTACATGAGATTGATATATCTGCTATATCTAATATGTGCCTAAATATGTGGTGATGCTGGTATCGCATGATGAATCAGTATGTTATTGTGGGATCATTGTTATTCTCTCTGGCGATGATGACGGTTGCCATAGGCAATAGATGGATGGCATGGATGTAAATCCACTGCAACCCCTTGCTTGTTGGAAACCACTTGAGCCCGTGTACAGAACAAAATTAATTTGACAGACCCCTTACCTTACATGTGTTTAACTTATTTTAATAGGTCATTTGTAATATTGTTTGCTTCGCAAATTTTTCATTCAACTAGTCAAACCTTTTTTTATTTGCATATAATACAACGACTGCTTTGCCATTTTATATTTATTGAACAAACTTGAAATTCTAGTTGCACAATGATAAATATATAAAGGAGTACGTCCATTAACTACAGATGCGTCCTTTTAAGAGACTTGTAATTCCCGGTCAGAGCAGTCAGGGGGACATGAATAACCCACAAGGTGCCAGTGGATCTCGCCCTCAAGCGTGGTCGCGAACACCCAACTGGACCGCGTCGTTGGATGCTTGTCTGTTAGCGTTGTTGTCTGAGGAACATGCCTTAGGCAATAATGTTCATGGAACATTCACGACCCTTGCATGGGTTAGAGTTGTTGGAGAGGTAAATAGACGAAATAATTTAACCCTTACGAAGGATCAGGTAAAAAATAGATTGAAAGTCTTGAAGCGCACTTTCGCGTTATACCATTCGTTGGTCAACAAGAGCGGATGGGGATGGGATTTTAACCTCAATATTCCCACGCCTGGCGATAGTGCTGACTGGGATGCGGTGATCGCGGTAATGTGATTCCATTTCGGTTTTCAGAATTTTTAATCGAGTATAATTGTTATTGTTAGACTAATATAATTAACCTACCTTCAGGAAAACCCGGCTTATGCCAGATGTAGAGATAAACCATTTCCTCCCTATAAGGATATTGAGTTCCTTACGGAGAAGACCACCGCAAGTGGCAGATATAGCTTTGCTTCTGTCATGCCGCCCACTACCACTATAGTTAGCTCGTCCTCCTCATCCCCTGGTGAGGGTGATAACATAATTGCTCCTAGATTGGAAGGTTTATATCTCTTACCTCCTCCATTTGAAGCAGGGTCATCTAGGCCACCAATGAATGAATTCATGGAAGGTGGAGAACCCGAATTCACACCAAGCCCTCATCACCCCAACAAGAATACCAGTAGGTCGGGACAAAGCTCTGGCAGCAAGAGGCCTCGTTCCCCACTCCCCGAGCGTAGCCAACGAACTAACCGACCGTCGAGTGGTGGACGGCGGAAGAAAACCGAGACTATCGCTGAGGCTGTGACTGAGATGTTGCAGTTAGGAAAAGATAAATTTGATTTTGTAAAGGAAATGTATCATAGGGATTCTGACGGTCGCCGCCCTATTCCTACAATCGAGGATTGTATGCAGCGCGTATACCAGATGCAAGGCCTCAACAATCGTAAGATTTTGGCGGCCGGCGAAGCTTTGAAAGATCCCCAGAATCGTCAACTCTTTATGACAATGAATGACGATCTTGCTAAAGACTGGGTGGAAATGCAATTAGAGATGTTACGGCATTTTGGTGTTGGCATATTTCGTGAGTCAAGTCAGTAAGTTGAGTCGGAGTCTTAAAGGGATCAAATTGTCAATCAGCAATCAAAGACTTAGAGAAGATTCAACAAGAGCTCAAGTTGACACTCAGTGTCTTGAGTCTTGAAGATTGAAGATGAAGAATTGTGGATTAGTTACATCAATCTCAAGAAGAAAGTATTCAAAAGGATCAGGTATGTTTAACTAAATAATTTTGGTGATCTGAATACTTTCTTATAGTGTAGAAACACTTGGATGAATTTTTAATTGCATAAAAATCAAAAACTGGACATGGGACATGTTCAGGATCCGGATCAGATGATCCAATCCGGATCCCGAAGGGTATTAGTTCATGTGCAAATCCAATCCGGATCCAAGCCTATTCTGATCCGGATCCCGAACATTGGATGTTGCTGAAATTCATGAACGATCCGGATCGGGCCTTGCGATCCGGATCCCGAACCCTTGGATTTCTGGAATCGTCAATCTCGTTACGACGATCCGGATCGCAGTAATCCCGATCCGGATCGCCGTCCTGAAAAATTCCAGATAAGGTATGTTTTTGATTCTTATCTCTTTCCAAAGGTTTCTAAACTATAAATAGACACTTAGGGTTTCTCAAGAACGTGGGGAGCATGGCCGATCAATTTATAAAACACTTGAGAGCAACCCTAGAGGCTAGGTTTTTATCGTTCTTCTTTATAGCCTCTTTTAGGTCAATTCGACGGTTCTTCCAAGAACATATCTTTTGTCGAATTGATCTAATCTTTGCTTAGAGATTTTTCCCATGGATCTTCATTGATAATCTAAGCAAAGGATCACCATCGAAGCCAATATTCTTACCGGCTGAGTTTGCGTCGTGGATTCGACGTGGCATCGTGGATTCGGTGTGCTAAAGGCGTTTCGTGGATTCGAAACGTGTGCTCGTGGATTCGAGTGGCGTTCGTGGATTCGAACGTGTGCAGTGGACGTGCAAGCGGTGGAGCGCAAGGTCCGAAGAAGTTGAAGGAGGGGTTAAATCCGTGGAGACGGTAATCACCTTGTTATTCTTCTTTTCTTGTGGATTGTTATTGCGTGGACATCCAACCGGTCAGCGCAAGGTCCGAAGAAGTTGAAGGAGGGGTCGAGTCCGTGGAGTCGGTAATCACCTTGTTATTCTTCTATTCTTAGTGGATTGTTATTGCGTGTTGGTCCCGTGGTTTTTCTCCTGGATTGGAGTTTCCACGTAAATCTCGGTGTGTTGATTTTTATTTTCCGCATTGTTTTTTATTTTTGCACTGAGATTGGTTTTTATAATATTACACCTATTCACCCCCCTCTAGGTGTTTGATAGTACCTATTTAGATCCTTGTGGATCCTAAATAACTCTACAATTGGTATCAGAGCGGGTTTTAGGTTTATCTATCATGTTGGGTGAAAGTGGTAATATTTTTAGACCTCCTCTTTTTGATGGGACCAATTATGCATATTGGAAAGTGCGGATGAGAGCTTTTCTCATCTCTATTGATGAGCGGGTATGGCAAACCGTGGAATACGGTTGGGTGCATCCGGTTGAGGAAGTAGGAAATTCTACTACCCCAAAACCTCGCTCTAGATGGTCCAAAGAGGAAATCGAAAGATCTTCTTACAATGGGAAAGGTATGAACGCTTTATTTAATTCTCTTTCCTCGACTGAGTTTACGAGAATTTCCGCGTGTGAAACCGCGAAGGAAATTTGGGATATTCTCAAAATTACACATGAGGGTACTAATCTTGTAAAAATTCAAAAGCTCCAGATGCTTACAAGTCAATTTGACTCTATTCATATGGAAGAGCATGAATTGTTTACAGATTATTACACTAGACTTCAAGATGTAATTAATACATGTGCTAATTTAGGAGAAAAGATCCCGGAGTCGAAAATTGTAAGAAAGATTCTTCGGACTCTTCCGGAACGGTTTAGGGCAAAGGTTACCGCCATTGAAACCGTTAGTCATCCGGATGAGATGAGTGTAGAGGAATTAGTAGGTGCTTTACAAACTTATGAGATGACTTTTCCTACTAATCAAAATTCTTCCAAGTCTTCTTCTAAGCTTACAGGTATTGCATTCAAATCAACAAAGGAAGAAGATGACGAATCGAGTTCCGACGATGAAATCTCTTTAGCCGATTTTGAAGAACAATTGGCGCGGATCACAAAGAAATTTCGTCGGAAATTTTGGAAGAATCGAACCGATGGATCTTCATCCACGAAACCATCTAAAGGATCATCGGGTTCTAAATCCTCTAAACTCAAAGGCGTTGCAAAACCTTCTAAAGAAAAAGAAAAAGATGATTTCGAAGGGGAAATCCGATGTTATCGATGCAAAGGCTACGGCCATATTTCAACGGATTGTCCTTCTAAGAAATCATACAAAAAGAAGGCTTTGCAAGCAAAACTTGGGACGATTCTAGTTACGATGAATCGACCTCAAGTGAAGAGGAAAAAGAAAAATTGTTGCTTCTCATGCCTCTCAAATTCCCTCTTCTAATTTGTGTTTATCATCTTTAGTCACTGACTCTATTCCTTTGATTTTGCATGAAACATCAACATCCGGAGGAGAGTCATCAAGTGAGGGGGAGTCGGACGAAGAAGAACTCGTTGAGGCATACCAACAACTTCTTGCGGAATCAAAGAAGATGGCCAAACTTAACAAGAAGTTGAGGAAGCAACGACATGAAGTTCAAGACGAGAATCATGCTTTAAAGATCAAACTTCATGATCTCGAGGAGGAACGAGAGCTTTTATTGGATAATAATAAAATCCTCCAAGAAAAGATAAATCAATCGGAAATGGTCGTTAATTCCTATATGGACAAGATTGATTTTCTTGAAAAGCAGTTTGAAGAGATTCATGTCACCAACCAAGCTTTGACCAAGCAAGTTCATCAACTTAAATCCGACATACAAAGGCTTTCAACCGGTTCCAAGAAACTTGATTGTATGTCCGGATTAGGTCAAACAAGCAAGGTTGGTTTGGGATTTAAAAAGAACCAAACTGTGAAGGCTTCAAGTTCCACAATAAATTGAAAGGAAGAACTTGTCACCTATGTGGACTTGAAGGACATTTGGTGAAGAATTGCCCGAAAAAGAAAAAGAAAAATACTTCGGCAACTTCATCTACGGAGCGGACTCAACGGAATCAAAAGACACATCAAGTCAAAGGAGTTCACTCAACCCACCAAAGGTCCGAGCCACAACATCAATCATTCAAGTGGATCATTGCAAGGCAAAGACCTAAGGTGGACCAACAGTCAAAGCTACCAACCCCCGGGCACAATGAATCAAGACAACCCAAGATCCGACGATTTTGGATTCGGAAAGGTGATATCTTTCCTTGTCTTAAGTTCTAAATAGCTTATGACTGTGTGTAATGCTTTGATTGGTTTTCCCTTCATATTTTTCTTAATCTCTGCATTACATGTTTCTCAATGCTCTTTGTTTTTATACTTTGTTTTTGAACAAAAGTTTTTTTTAACGAACAAGTGCATTGAATAAAAAAGGGCTTCACGTTCATTCACTCCAAATTAATTTTACTTGGATTATCAACTTGACTCCTTAATCATAATCTTGAAGACACTTCATTAGAGGAGTTGTTTAATTGAGCATTGGTTAAATTGACTTTAATTGCATCCTTTCACGCATTTAGAAATTTATTATGCTTTTGATATCATAATATTTCAATGTTGCAATGATCATTTATGTTAATTAATTCATCTTTTAAGTGATCAAAGTCAATTTCTCTCTCAATGATCTCTTGGTATAGTCATTATCATATTTGATTGCTTAGTCGAGTATGAATGCGAGATCAATTTTTGGTTGAATACCTTATATATTAAATAATTGATAGCCAATTGAGGGGGAGTCAAAGAAAAGTAAAATGCTCAAAAGATGTGGAAAGAGTTACATCCCAATGAGGAGTGTGAAAACTACCACCACATGGAGAAAAAGAAGAAAGAAAAAGAAACCCCATGTATGCAAAGCAAATTTTTGTGTTTAAAAATGTTGATGAAATAATGAAATACTTGACTCAGTCATATTTCATGGTTGGTATAAGGTGGGATTTTTGATAAAAGATGCTCGAAGAGCCACTCCTTCAACAGATTGTCTAGATATATTATCTAACTTATCGGGGATTTCAAACATCTATTGATCTTTGTATTTCATTTTCTTTACCAAAATTGATGATTTGATAAAGGCATTACTCATAAGATCAGGTTAGATGTAATTGAAAGTGGTCAACTTTAAGAGTTTTAATTTTCATAAATTTTCGTTTCATTTTTGAGTATTTTTGATAGATTTGGTATAATCTATTTCTTGTTGCATGAAACGATGACTTTTGTTTAAAGTTGATGCGCTAAAGTGCTTACATACTCTTTCTGGTTTTTATTTTTCTAAATTATTCTAATGAAAGAAATTTGGATTGAATGGCATCTGTGTGAATTCATTGTTTAAAGCACTTAAATTGATTTCTTGATGGAATACAAATCGGAATTTGAAAAGATTCCAAAATCTGGATTTGTTTCAAGAAATTATTTGATTTTTGCTTTCTGGTACCGGTACGCAATCTGCATTTTTGTTATATACCGGAACTGAGCTTTTATCTCTCTTTCTCTATGAACTAATTTCCTTTTGTCTAGTATGTTCACTGTTTGACAATTTGTGACAAAAAGGGGGAGAAGAGAAATGATGGAGATGAGATCATCAAGAGAGGACAAACGAAAATAGAAAAATGGGGGAGAACGGAAAATGATGATCGTATCACAAAGGGGGAGAACATAGATGCTCAAGAACATGGAGAACATGGAGAACATGTTAGAGATGTGAGATGCTCAAGATAGGGGGAGATAAAGAAAAGATTAAAAGAGCCGAAAAACAAAAGAACCAAAAGGACGAATCAAATGTAGGATTTTAATTTCTAACGACTAACGTTTGATTTTGTTTGGAGTTTTGTTTTGCAGGAATTACATCACTTTAAGACTCCAAGTCCTAAGTCATAGAGTATGTTCTAGGACTGTTTGGTTCAAATGTAATTTTGTATTTATTGGATCTTTCACGCAAAGAAAATCAATGTTTTGGTGATGACATTGAATTTCGAATTTTTTGGTTTAAGATGAGTGACTTGAGCGTTTTTATGTATTTTTGGGTTTTGTCACGAAATTGCCAAAGGGGGAGATTGTTACGGCATTTTGGTGTTGGCATATTTCGTGAGTCAAGTCAGTAAGTTGAGTCGGAGTCTTAAAGGGATCAAATTGTCAATCAGCAATCAAAGACTTAGAGAAGATTCAACAAGAGCTCAAGTTGACACTCAGTGTCTTGAGTCTTGAAGATTGAAGATGAAGAATTGTGGATCAGTTACATCAATCTCAAGAAGAAAGTATTCAAAAGGATCAGGTATGTTTAACTAAATAATTTTGGTGATCCGAATACTTTCTTATAGTGTAGAAACACTTGGATGAATTTTTAATTGCATAAAAATCAAAAACTGGACATGGGACATGTTCAGGATCCGGATCAGATGATCCAATCCGGATCCCGAAGGGTATTAGTTCATGTGCAAATCCAATCCGGATCCAAGCCTATTCTGATCCGGATCCCGAACATTGGATGTTGCTGAAATTCATGAACGATCCGGATCGGGCCTTGCGATCCGGATCCCGAACCCTTGGATTTCTGGAATCGTCAATCTCGTTACGACGATCCGGATCGCAGTAATCCCGATCCGGATCGCCGTCCTGAAAAATTCCAGATAAGGTATGTTTTTGATTCTTATCTCTTTCCAAAGGTTTCTAAACTATAAATAGACACTTAGGGTTTCTCAAGAACGTGGGGAGCACGGCCGATCAATTTATAAAACACTTGAGAGCAACCCTAGAGGCTAGGTTTTTATCGTTCTTCTTTATAGCCTCTTTTAGGTCAATTCGACGGTTCTTCCAAGAACATATCTTTTGTCGAATTGATCTAATCTTTGCTTAGAGATTTTTCCCATGGATCTTCATTGATAATCTAAGCAAAGGATCACCATCGAAGCCAATATTCTTACCGGCTGAGTTTGCGTCGTGGATTCGACGTGGCATCGTGGATTCGGTGTGCTAAAGGCGTTTCGTGGATTCGAAACGTGTGCTCGTGGATTCGAGTGGCGTTCGTGGATTCGAACGTGTGCAGTGGACGTGCAAGCGGTGGAGCGCAAGGTCCGAAGAAGTTGAAGGAGGGGTTAAATCCGTGGAGACGGTAATTACCTTGTTATTCTTCTTTTCTTGTGGATTGTTATTGCGTGGACATCCAACCGGTCAGCGCAAGGTCCGAAGAAGTTGAAGGAGGGGTCGAGTCCGTGGAGTCGGTAATCACCTTGTTATTCTTCTATTCTTAGTGGATTGTTATTGCGTGTTGGTCCCGTGGTTTTTCTCCTGGATTGGAGTTTCCACGTAAATCTCGGTGTGTTGATTTTTATTTTCCGCATTGTTTTTTATTTTTGCACTGAGATTGGTTTTTATAATATTACACCTATTCACCCCCCTCTAGGTGTTTGATAGTACCTATTTAGATCCTGGTGGATCCTAAATAACTCTACAAGAGAATCATAATTTGATCTATCGACCTTTTTTCCCCGGCAATTAGTGGACAATTTTACTATGTTTTAATTATGTAGTGTAAATACAACCAATGTAACATAATTTATCTTAACTTATAATAGTAGAAAACTGTTCTAACATGTATTTTGGAAAGTTGCACTGTTAGTACGAGGATTGTAATATTTAGTAGGACAGTTTGGTTGCAATTAAGTATATATAACTTGAATGTTGGTATTTCATATCGATAGATATTACATCATGTTTACTTATCATGATTTCTCGCTAATTGGGTGCAATTTCGATGCAGATATTATGGATCCTACATTTTATGAAAGTGTAGGTAATTCCAGGTTGCTTGAATTGATGATGATTATTTTAGATGATGATGATGACTTTATGGCGTTTCTTATACTAATGCTCATTGCGGAAGGATATTTTTAAAAATTTTCATGTAGTAAATTGTTGTGTAATTTGTTGTTGTATCGAGACATATGAATATTCGTGCTACATGATATACATTTATTAAAACTTTGTTTGTCTACCTTCGTCGTTCGCTAAATGCCAAAAATGTTGTTGCAGTTATAATGGATGGTTCAATGTATCGAAGTTTATTTTCGTCAACTTTTCATGCCGATTTGTTCGCAATATTAGAAGACGATGATGACTATTGGGTGCAACTCATAATATTGCTTATTGACGGAGGTTGTATAAATGAAACAAGTCCAATAACCAGACAACCTTGTCGTACCCGTCCATTTACTGGGCATCAGTTTATTTGTGATATACTTAATGGTCATCCAGAACGGGGGTACAATCATTTTAGAATGACGACAAGTACATTCATTCTTCTCCGCGATGAACTTGTTGGAAAGGGTCTTTTAATTGGCACACGGAATATGACGGTTGAAGAACAAATAGCGATTTTTCTGTATTGTATTGGACATGGTGTTGTAAATAGGGTCCTCGCTGAGACTTTTCAACATTCAGGGGAAACAATTAGTCGTCACTTTAACAATGTTCTAAGAGCTATTATTCAACTAAAAGATGAATACTTAACTCTGCCGCCAAGTAATATTGGAGTCCATCCAAGAATTAGTGACAATCTCAATTTCCATCCGTTCAAGGTAAGGCTAAATCTCTTTAATTGTCACTAAATTGTGCATTTAAATTGTTAAATTTATAAATGTACTTTGTTTTCACATTACTATTTGTAGAATGCAATTGGGGCGGTGGATGGTACGCATATTCCGGTTATTGTAAAAAGGGACAAACAACCCCGATTTCGGTGTCGCAAAGGATTTACATCTCAAAATATGATGGCCGCGGTGTCGTTTGATCATATTTTCTTTTATGTATGCACCGGTTGGGAAGGATCTGCCGCTGATATGAGGGTACTCAGATGGGCCTGTGAAAGTGGCGGGTTTACTGTTCCTGAAGGTATCATTTAAGAATAAATTAGTCATATATCTTTTCATAAATATAGGTTTCACTTATTTATTACAAGTTGTATACACTTCTGTTATCTATACAGGAAAATATTATCTCGTTGATTCCGGATACGCGAATACCGATAAATTTCTGGCACCTTATAGAAACGAGCGTTACCATCTGAGTCAATTTGATAGTAATAGTCGTGGTCGTATACATCGTTCGCCAAAAGACTTGTATAATCATCGGCACGCCCAATTAAGAAATGTGGTAGAGAAGACCTTTGGAATTTTAAAAAAACGATTTAGAATTTTAACTAATGCTACACCGTTTCCTTATAGAGTGCAGTGTCACATTGCTATGGCGTGTTGTGTGCTTCATAATTTTATTCGACGGCAACAAGGAGATGACAGATATTTTAATGAAGCGCAAAACGTAGAGCCGCCAGAGGATGAAGTGGAAGTGCCGATGTAGTGTCCCAGTTTTTCCCCTGTGTTTTTCCCCTATTTCGGGGTGTGGAACACCTAGTGTTGGTGTGTTGGGCCCCAACATGTCAAAGTGATGTGTTGTTTGGACTTAGGGTGGATTTGGAAGCAAGCCTGACCTTCGGCTGACTTTACCGAATTTTAGGAATGGAATCAGGCTAAACGGAGGCCGTATTTGGATTCAGCGCGGAAAAACGCTTGAAAACGGCTATTTACTTATTTAATTTGGAGTCCGGATGCCCAAAAACGGACCCTCGGAAGTTTTCTGTGCAAAATGGTGCATGGGGGGACCTGTGGACCGGCCGGGGACACGTGGCGCCTCTTATTGGGCCGGCGCGCCACTCCCGGTCCACGGAACGGGCCGCCGGTGCACGGTGCACCGGCGGGCCACGTGGCAGGCACCGGTTGGTCCGGTCCAGGGCGCGCGGCGCACGGGAGGGTGCGCGGGCAGCGCGGGCAGGCCGGGCAGGCGTGGGGTGAGGCGCGGTGCACGGTGCACCGGGGCGCGCCACGTGGCGGCCCCGGGTTGGACGGCGCAGGTGCGCGCGGTGCACCCGCAGGCGCGCGCCTGCGGCCGTACGCACGCGCGGGCGCAGGCGCGCAGGCGGCGCGGCAGCGGCGGCCGGCGGGCGTGACGGGCGGGAAACGCCCGCCACGTGGCGCCCCGCCATTGGCGGGCGCCACCCACCCCGCCGCCCCGCAGGGGGCACGTGGCGCGCCCGGTTGGCCCGCACGGCTGCCGCCTGTTTGGCGGACACGTGGCGGGCCCGGGCGGGTCGGACCAAAATTCGGACCGACCCGGATCCCGTGTGCGGATGGGTTGGGCTGGGCCGCACTGTAGCCGCCCGAAATCCGTGGGCCGGGCCGCACTGTAGCAGCCCGAAAATGACCCCTGCGCCCGAAAGTGGGGACACAGGGGTCATTTTCCCAATTGTTTGGTTGGGCCTATAAAAGGCCCCCTCCCCTCTTTCTTGGGCTTTTTCCGAGAGAAAGAGAGAGAGAGGGAGAGGTCTGAAGAGAAGTTTTTCCTCTCACATTTTTCTACCTCGTGGTGCGTTCCCAGATTTTTGGGAAGATCGACAGCGGCGTTCCGGATTTTACAGTGTGCCTCGGTTTTCCCCCATTTCGGCCCGTTATCGTCGCATTTCAGTCCGAGGAGTCCCCTGCGCAGTACAGAAGTCCGATTCCGACGATTTCTTCGCCAGTGTGTTCCTAAGAGGTAGGGCTTCGTTTTTCGTGTTGATGGTTTCTCCGGATTCCGATTCTTGGCACGATTCCCGAGGTGATTTGACACCCCATTTTGCTGTTTGGATTTTTGGACAGCGGCGACTTCGACGAATTATTTCTCCGCGTAGGAATATCGGATCGGGGTGATTCAAGAGTCGATTTTGGGCGATTTTTCGCGAGGAACGCAACCGTGATTTTTCTGGGATTTTAGGAGCTCGGGACAGAGGTGAAAATTCCTCGTTTTGCGTGCTGATTTTAAAACAGCAAATGTGTGTTTGGAAATTGTATATTTACACCGTGTACACTTATGTGATGTTGTAGGACATTGTTGCAGCTGACGGTGTGTTTAGAGGACAGCGGGTATTTTCTGGGTACATTGTACACGCTTTTCGAGGTGGGTGGTTGCGTATCCCTCTTTGTTGATTTGCACACTAGGAATAAAAGAGTTCCCAATTATACATGTGATAGATAACTTGTGGTATATGAACCTATTGCATTTGGCCCCTAAATTAATTTAGTAGCTTCTATGTGATAAATCTGGGACAAGGAAATTGGACAATTGCTATATTGTGAACCGCATGCAATTTAGTAACCCAACAATATTTTTAAAATAGTTCTAAAAGTATTCTTCACATGAAACTTAGTCCTTTCTAAATGTTTTTAAAAGAGAACACTTGCATGCTCATTGGACAACTAGTTAAGCCACTATTTTATTGCAGCACGATATTATGGGATTTGACTTAGGAGAAAACATCTGTTATTGTTATTCTTCTCTATCGATGCATGATGCTCGAGTCTGATCGGGATTTTGGAGATAGTATTGCTTGGGACAGTTTGGACATGTTTTAGGGGATTGTGGGGCATAGTGGCAACCGCGGATGTTAGGCGGTTGACCAGATGTTTTTACCTTATCAGATTGGGGTCTATGGGTTCATCGGTAACCGCGGATTTTGGGCGGTTGACCGGGTGTTATTATCACACCAGATTGGGGATCGGGGTTGCATTAGTGGATGGAGTATTCCCACTTTGATCATGGTCATGATCCAGTCCTGCTATTGTGAGACATCGGTTACAGAGATGATTGATACAGAGATACTTTACTCGTGTGGGTCGCTCCCCTCGAGTGCCACTCCGGAGTAGGCTTTTAGACCGTGATGGGTGCCGGTCAGATGGTGAGTTGTGAGTGATGACAGAGCAGGCAGTGCCAGTATTTCCTGGCCCACTGATTGGGTTTTCTTTGGGCAGTCAGCTTTATAGTTGCATCTATACAGTCATCTTTTGGCACTGCATTTAGAGGCATAGTAGTGGTAGTTTCTTTTCAGCAGTCTTTATTGCATACCACTGTTCTTTCCTTTTTGCCTCTTTATTCCTAGTGGGTGCGTCAGCATCAGAGGTTTTACCCACTAGGGGAGGCTACTGGTTTATCTAGTAGTTCTCACCCCCATTGTTGTTTCTTGTTCTTTTTCCCCCTTTGTTTTGCAGAGTCGACTGTGGGAGCTGCTGGGCCTTCAGCGGCAGATCGAGGTAAGAGGATCGCCGACTAGCTAGATCGTCTACCCCGAGCGAGAGTTTAGCTAGACTATTACTGTACTCCCCTTTTGTATCTCAGACTATAGTAGTTTACTTTTGGGTCTGGCTGTGGCCAGCTGGTTGTATTATTTATGGTGAGCTGGGAGTATATTGTACTTTTATTTCAGTTTACAGTTTATTTCAGTCTGAGATTACTGTTAGTTCTATTAGTTCAGCTCTGTTTATGCTCTTCTATTGTATATTATCTATCTGAGCAGGTTACCAGCGCTTCGTGTACATGGAAAATTCTGTGTACACGGCGGATCTGTTGGCGGGCCCGGGTTCTGGTTACCCCCGGGGCGTGACAGATTAAGTTGGTATCAGAGCTTAGGGATAGGTCAGTTGGGACTTAGGAAACCCTAGGCTTTTGGCAGACCCTAGGATGATAGGGCGTGAGAGGCGTGACACTTTGCGAAAGTCGTTGATTTATTTATTGGACTCTTCCAGTGAGTGAGGAGGGATCGACATACCCAATTTCTGGTGGACCGTTATGTTGGCTGCAGACAACATAAAGTCGCAGAAATTGGGGGATGTCTTTGACTTTCGCTAGATTGGGTCGTGTGGGGTTATGTTACTGATTCGTGTTTTCTTGTGGCAGGATGCCTCCCCGACGTCGGATTCCCGCTCTGGGTGCCCCTACACCCCCTGTTGAGCCGGAGCAGACGGGATCCACTGAGATTGGTGAGTTGCGGGCCATGATGGCCCAATTGGCGGAGAGCCATCGTCAGCAGCAGCAGAGGATTGATCAGCTGCTCGCGCAGAGAGAGACACCACCCCCAGCTGTTCCTGAGGCCTTTGTGCCTCCTGTTGCACCTTTTGTGCCGTCAGCGCCATCTTCGAGTAGCGGGGCTCCTGGAGCTATTCAGCCTTTGACTGCGGAGGAGGAGCGGGATTTTGCTGACAAACTCGCCCAGTTTGTTAAGCGGGGACCACCTAGATTCTCAGGGCGGGATGCCCCGCCCTCGGCTGTTGGGAAATGGCTTTCTGCGATGGAGAAGCTTTTTCGGGATTTCTTCATCGACCCGAAGTATCGAGTGCACATGGCGGTGCACTGTTTGGACGGGGATGCTGATTTTTGGTGGCAGCGGGTGGAGCCACCGGAGTTCCGGATTTCTCGGCAGCTGCCCTGGGAGGAGTTCCGACGGTTGGTGCTGGACACCTATTTTTCGACCAGTGTGAAGAAGAAGTTGGAGGACGACTTGAAGAACCTGCAGCAGGGCGAGCGATCGGCCCATGCCTATTTCCAGGAGTTCATGGAGTTGTTGAACTGCGTGCCCTTCGTCGCTCGTGACGGGCCGCACCAGGTTGAGATGTTCGAGGGAGGCCTTCGTCCAGAGATTTACACCCTGGTGCATGCTCAGAGATTTCAGACTCTGGATGCAGCCGCAGAGCATGCACAGTGGGTGGAGAGAGGTGATCAGGTGGTGGCCAGACAGAGGGCCGCGGTCGCTCAGGGCTCCGACAGAAAGCGACCAGCCCAGGATGAGGGGGGACAGGCCAGTACTTGGAGGCCGCCCCGACCGCCACCGCCTCAGTTTCAGGGCCGTGGGCGTTCGGAGCGGCGAGGGCCTGGTGGATCCCAGAGGCCCCAGCAGCAGCAGCAGCAAATCGCAGTCGTCGCAGCGCGGATCTCAGCGGCAGCCACAGCGACAGCGACAGTCTCAGCAGCAGCAGTCCCGACAGACACGGGCTCCCAGCAGTTGTATTTTCTGTGGAGGTCCGCATTTCCCCGGCACCTGCGACCAGCGGTGGGGTCGTTGCTATGGATGTGGACAGCCAGGGCACATTCGAGCTGCGTGCCCCTTTTCGACCTCAGCCGCCCCTTCTTCAGCATCTGCCCCAGTATCATCGCAGCAGCGGTCGACGGCTCAGCGGCCTTATGCTCCAGCGAGCAGGCCATCTTCTTCCCATTCCACAGATTATCGCCCTCCAGCTCAGAGTGGGCGAGTGTATGCTGCACAGGTAGAGGATTCTTCAGCAGCAGACCATGTGGTGGCAGGTATCACTTTACTTTCTGGCATTAGGACTCGCACCTTATTTGATACTGGAGCATCGCATTCTTTCATTAGTAGATCTTTTGCATCATTACATGGGTTAGAGGTAGGACTTTTGCCACGTGCACGAGAGGTACAGATTCCCGATCACACTTTGCTCGTGGAGGAGTGTTGTTGGTCCTGCCCGATGCAGATCGAGTCCTGGATTATGCCAGCAGACCTGTTGGTCTTGAGACAGCTGCAGGATTTTGATGTGATTCTCGGGATGGACTGGCTGGCTCGGTATTTTGCGACTATTGACTGTGCCGAGAGGACTGTCACTTTTAGAGAGCCAGACCAGGAGGTGTTGGTGTACCGGGGATGTCAGAGTGCTTTCTTTGCCTCTATGGTTTCGACTTCCCGAGCGAGGCGGATGATTCACCGAGGATGTGTAGCCTTTTTGGCTAGTGTTGTTGAGGGGCCTACGGCGGCACCGGGACTCGGGGATATCCCTATCGTCCGCGAGTTCCCGGATGTGTTTCCACCTGAGCTGACTTGTATGCCGCCCGACAGAGAGATTGAGTTTGTGATTGACGTAGTTCCAGGAACTGCGCCAATCTCTAAGGCTCCTTACCGGATGGCACCGGCTGAGCTGAGAGAGCTTAAAGCACAGTTGCAAGACTTGATGGATAAGGGTTTCATTAGACCCAGTGTGTCGCCCTGGGGAGCACCGGTGCTATTCGTGAAGAAGAAGGATGGGTCACTTAGACTGTGTGTGGACTATAGGGAGCTGAATAAAGTGACCATCAAGAACAAGTACCCTCTGCCGCGCATCGACGATCTCTTTGATCAGCTGCAAGGGTCTTGTGTCTTTTCCAAGATTGATCTACAGTCTGGTTACCACCAATTAAAGGTGAAGGCCGAGGATATTCCTAAGACTGCTTTCAGATCACGGTACGGGCATTATGAGTTTACAGTTATGCCATTTGGATTGACTAATGCCCCTGCCGCCTTTATGGACTTGATGAACAGGATATTTCGGCCATTTCTGGATCGATTTGTGGTGGTGTTCATAGATGATATCCTGGTTTACTCCCGAAGCGAGGCCGAGCATGAGGAGCACTTGAGGACTGTGCTACAACTTCTGCGGGAGAAGAAGTTGTATGCCAAGCTGGTGAAGTGCGAGTTTTGGCTTCGGGAGGTAGCTTTCTTGGGCCATGTGATTTCCGCCGCCGGTGTAGCTGTAGACCCGGCGAAGATTGAGGCAGTTCGTGATTGGCCCCGACCGACGACTGTATCAGAGGTGCGCAGCTTCATGGGATTAGCTGGTTATTATCGTCGGTTTGTGGAAGGCTTTGCGAAGCTTTCCACACCCCTCACTCGGTTGACGCGAAAGGGGTTAAGTTTATCTGGAGTGAGGACTGCCAGAAGAGCTTCGAGGAGCTGAAGGACAGACTGATGACTGCTCCTATCCTTTCCCTCCCTGTTATGGGGAAAGGATATGTGATCTACAGTGACGCATCGCACAGTGGACTGGGTTGCGTGTTGATGCAGGATGGGAGGGTAATTGCTTATGCATCGAGACAGCTCAAGGATTACGAGAAGAATTACCCTACCCACGACTTAGAGCTCGCTGCCGTGGTGTTTGCACTGAAGCTTTGGCGCCATTACCTGTACGGGGAGCATTGTGAGATCTACACCGACCACAAGAGCTTAAAGTATCTGTTCACACAGAAGGAGCTTAATTTGAGGCAGCGCAGGTGGTTAGAGCTACTAAAGGATTATGATGTGGATATCCTTTACCACCCAGGCAAGGCTAACGTGGTCGCTGATGCTTTGAGCCGGAGAGCAGTTCAGAGTTTGTCTATGTTGATCACAGACCAGGCGCCCCTATTGGAGGAGATGAGACGGCTCGAGATAGAGGTTGTGTCCCCTGGGGTCTCTGCTAGACTGACGTCATTAGTCGTGCAGCCCACTCTGCTGGACAGGATCAGGGAGAAACAGAGTGAGGACCCCCACTTGACCAGGATTCGAGATCAGCTTCCGAGTGATCAGTCAGGGGATTTTACAGTGGATGCTGCGGGAGTACTGAGGTACAGGGACCGAGCATGTGTGCCAGTGGATGCTGAGATCAGAGAGCAGATATTGAGAGAGGCCCATTATACACCTTATACCCTTCATCCTGGGGGGACTAAGATGTATAAGGACCTCAAGGCACATTTTTGGTGGAATGGCATGAAGAGGGATGTCGGGAGATTTGTGGCCCAGTGTTTGACTTGTCAGCAAGTAAAAGCTGAGCATCGGGTGCCAGCTGGCAAGTTACAAAGTCTCCCCATCCCTGAGTGGAAATGGGACCACATTACCATGGACTTCGTGGTCGGATTGCCGAGGGCACAGGGCGGAGCAGATGCTATCTGGGTAGTGGTGGATCGACTTACTAAGTCAGCGCACTTTTTGCCTATGCAGACTACTTGGCCACTCGATCGACTAGCCCAGCTATACCTTGATGAGATTGTGAGACTGCATGGAGTACCCGCCTCCATTGTGTCAGATAGAGATCCGAGGTTTGCCTCGCGTTTTTGGGGGAGTTTGCAGACTGCGATGGGGACTCAGCTCAGATTCAGTACAGCTTTTCATCCTCAGACTGATGGGCAGTCAGAGCGGACCATACAGATCTTGGAGGACATGCTGAGGGCTTGCGTCTTGGATTTCGGCGGAGGTTGGATTCGGCACTTATCCTTGGTTGAGTTTGCGTACAACAACAGCTTTCAAGCGAGCATACAGATGGCTCCGTTTGAAGCGTTGTATGGACGCAAGTGCCGATCACCACTTTATTGGAGTGACGTAGGCGAGAGACGGACCTTGGGGCCAGATATACTGCTAGAGGCAGAGGAGAAGGTCCGGGTGATTCGACAGCATCTTCAGACCGCTCAGAGCCGACAGAGGAGCTATGCTGATGTTCGGCGACGAGACTTAGAGTTTCAGGTTGGAGATCATGTATTTCTGAAAGTCTCGCCGTCCAAGGGGATCAGGAGGTTCGGCATTCGCGGGAAACTCAGCCCCCGATACATTGGACCATTCGAGGTGTTGGAGCGTATCGGGCCTGTTGCTTATCGACTTGCACTTCCCCCGAGACTGGCTGGTGTCCACGATGTTTTCCATGTTTCCACACTGAGGAGGTACGTCTTCGACCCGTCGCACGTCATCGACTTTGCACCCCTCGAGATCAGCGAGGATTTGAGATATGAGGAGCGCCCAGTGCGGATTCTTGATCGGGAGGTGAAAGAATTGCGCAATCGGACCATCCCCTATGTGAAGATCCTTTGGAGCAATCATGATGAGCGCGAGGCGACGTGGGAGCCAGAGTCAGAGATGATGGACGCCTACCCCTACTTGTTCGAGGCTCTGGATTGAGGTATGATTTTAGTTTCGAGGACGAAACTTTTGTTAGTGGGGGAGGATGTAGTGTCCCAGTTTTTCCCCTGTGTTTTTCCCCTGTTTCGGGGTGTGGAACACCTAGTGTTGGTGTGTTGGGCCCCAACATGTCAAAGTGATGTGTTGTTTGGACTTAGGGTGGATTTGGAAGCAAGCCTGACCTTCGGCTGACTTTGCCGAATTTTAGGAATGGAATCAGGCTAAACGGAGGCCGTATTTGGATTCAGCGCGGAAAAACGCTTGAAAACGGCTATTTACTTATTTAATTTGGAGTCCGGATGCCCAAAAACGGACCCCCGGAAGTTTTCTGCGCAAAATGGTGCATGGGGGGACCTGTGGACCGGCCGGGACACGTGGCGCCTCTTATTGGGCCGGCGCGCCACTCTCGGTCCACGGAACGGGCCGCCGGTGCACGGTGCACCGGCGGGCCACGTGGCAGGCGCCGGTTGGTCCGGTCCAGGGCGCGCGGCGCACGGGAGGGTGCGCGGGCAGCGCGGGCAGGCCGGGCAGGCGCGGGGTGGGCGCGGTGCACGGTGCACCGGGGCGCGCCACGTGGCGGCCCCGGGTTGGACGGCGCAGGTGCGCGCGGTGCACCCGCAGGCGCGCGCCTGCGGCCGTACGCACGCGCGGGCGCAGGCGCGCAGGCGGCGCGGCAGCGGCGGCCGGCGGGCGTGTCGGGCGGGAAACGCCCGCCACGTGGCGCCACGCCATTGGGGGCGCCACCCACCCCGCCGCCCCGCAGGGGGGCACGTGGCGCGCCCGTTGGGCCCGCACGGCTGCCCCTGTTTGGCGGACACGTGGCGGGCCCGGGCGGGTCGGACCAAAATTCGGTCCGACCCGGATCCCGTGTGGGATGGGCCGTGGGCTGGGCCGCACTGTAGCCGCCCGAAATCCGGTGGGCCGGGCCGCACTGTAGCAGCCCGAAATGACCCCTGCGCCCGAAAGTGGGGACACAGGGGTCATTTTCCCATTTGTTTGGTGGGCCTATATAAAGGCCCCCTCCCCTCCTTTCTTGGGCTTTTTCCGAGAGAAAGAGAGAGAAGAGGGAGAGGTCTATAGAGAAGTTTTTCCTCTCACATTTTTCTACCTCGTGGTGCGTTCCCAGATTTTTGGGAAGATCGACAGCGGCGTTCCGGATTTTACAGTGTGCCTCGGTTTTCCCCCATTTCGGCCCGTTATCGTCGCATTTCAGTCCGAGGAGTCCCCTGCGCAGTACAGAAGTCCGATTCCGACGATTTCTTCGCCAGTGTGTTCCTAAGAGGTAGGGCTTCGTTTTTCGTGTTGATGGTTTCTCCGGATTCCGATTCTTGGCACGATTCCCGAGGTGATTTGACACCCCATTTTGCTGTTTGGATTTTTGGACAGCGGCGACTTCGACGAATTATTTCTCCGCGTAGGAATATCGGATCGGGGTGATTCAAGAGTCGATTTTGGGTGATTTTTCGCGAGGAACGCAACCGTGATTTTTCTGGGATTTTAGGAGCTCGGGACAGAGGTGAAAATTCCTCGTTTTGCGTGCTGATTTTAAAACAGCAAATGTGTGTTTGGAAATTGTATATTTACACCGTGTACACTTATGTGATGTTGTAGGACATTGTTGCAGCTGACGGTGTGTTTAGAGGACAGCGGGTATTTTCTGGGTACATTGTACACGCTTTTCGAGGTGGGTGGTTGCGTATCCCTCTTTGTTGATTTGCACACTAGGAATAAAAGAGTCCCAATTATACATGTGATAGATAACTTGTAGTATATGAACCTATTGCATTTGGCCCCTAAATTAATTTAGTAGCTTCTATGTGATAAATCTGGGACAAGAAATTGGACAATTGCTATATCGTGAACCGCATGCAATTTAGTAACCCAACAATATTATTAAAATAATTCTAAAAGTATTCTTCACATGAAACTTAGTCCTTTCTAAATGTTTTTAAAAGAGAACACTTGCATGCTCATTGGACAACTAGTTAAGCCACTATTTTATTGCAGCACGATATTATGGGATTTGACTTAGGAGAAAACATCTGTTATTGTTATTCTTCTCTATCGATGCATGATGCTCGAGTCTGATCGGGATTTTGGAGATAGTATTGCTTGGGACAGTTTGGACATGTCTTAGGGGATTGTGGGGCATAGTGGCAACCGCGGATGTTAGGCGGTTGACCAGATGTTTTTACCTTATCAGATTGGGGTCTATGGGTTCAGCGGTAACCGCGGATTTTGGGCGGTTGACCGGGTGTTATTATCACACCAGATTGGGGATCGGGGTTGCATTAGTGGATGGAGTATTCCCACTTTGATCATGGTCATGATCCAGTCCTGCTATTGTGAGACATCGGTTACAGAGATGATTGATACAGAGATACTTTACTCGTGTGGGTCGCTCCCCTCGAGTGCCACTCCGGAGTAGGCTTTTAGACCGTGATGGGTGCCGGTCAGTTGGTGAGTTGTGAGTGATGACAGAGCAGGCAGTGCCAGTATTTCCTGGCCCACTGATTGGGTTTTCTTTGGGCAGTCAGCTTTATAGTTGCATCTATACAGTCATCTTTTGGCACTGCATTTAGAGGCATAGTAGTGGTAGTTTCTTTTCAGCAGTATTTATTGCATACCACTGTTCTTTCCTTTTTGCCTCTTTATTCCTAGTGGGTGCGTCAGCATCAGAGGTTTTACCCACTAGGGGAGGCTACTGGTTTATCTAGTAGTTCTCACCCCCATTGTTGTTTCTTGTTCTTTTTCCCCTTTGTTTTGCAGAGTCGACTGTGGGAGCTGCTGGGCCTTCAGCGGCAGATCGAGGTAAGAGGATCGCCGACTAGCTAGATCGTCTACCCCGAGCGAGAGTTTAGCTAGACTATTACTGTACTCCCCTTTTGTATCTCAGACTATAGTAGTTTACTTTTGGGTCTGGCTGTGGCCAGCTGGTTGTATTATTTATCGTGAGCTGGGAGTATATTGTACTTTTATTACAGTTTACTGTTTATTTCAGTCTGAGATTACTGTTAGTTCTATTAGTTCAGCTCTGTTTATGCTCTTCTATTGTATATTATCTATCTGAGCAGGTTACCAGCGCTTCGTGTACATGGAAAATTCTGTGTACACGGCGGATCTGTTGGCGGGCCCGGGTTCTGGTTACCCCCGGGGCGTGACAGCCGACTACAATTTATACTACATCAGAGTCACATCGGGGAGACCACATTCGCACTCAAATTACGGAGGAGTTGTGGAATAATAGAAGTTAGAATTAATGTTGTAATATAATGGTAGTCAGCTTGTGTAATAGTTTATTTTGTTTTTCTGTAATCTTAATTGGATGGTTAATTACAAAAGTAGTGTTCCCCGTGTATGATGTTAGTATAAAATTAGTATGACGTGATATGGATGTTATCTACGTTAGTACAGTAGTGTATTTAGCAACTAAGTTGTATTTGTAAAATTATTACTTTTAAGTATTTAATGTTAGTTTTATTAAATTTTGTTTTTAATTTTAAACATAATAGCTTTTTACACAATGCTAATATTATAATAATTATAAAATAATACATATTTTATAAATTTTGAGTAATTTGGATGATGATGCTGATGATGATGATTTTTGTATTTAATTAACTTTTATTTTAACACTAAATAAAACTAATTATGAATTTTTTTATATTAAATAAATAATAATTACTTTTTATTATCGTAGTCGCCGTCGCCTCTCGGCCTTCCCGGTAGCATTATCGTCGCCGCCGGCTAAAAAACCTCGTTCCTGTACCGCATCCTCGTTCCCAATGCAAAATAAATAATTAATATGAATTTTATAAAATAAAAAAAATTAACTGTAATTTTAACATTAATTGACACTAGTTATTAGTTATTTAAAACATTATATATTACTACGAATATTTTTTGTAATGTTACAATAACATTAAACCATTATTAAATTTAGATAATTAACACTGAATTTATATACAATTATATTTTTTAATTAATAGATAAGTACAATAAATATTAAATAGTACAATATTAATATTAAAACAAATTAATTTGCATTACATTTAACACTATTTAACACAAAAAATTAAATTTTTTAAATTATATATCTAACAAGAAATATTAATTTTTATTTTTATATCAAATTAATAATTTTTTACATCAAAGAAATTAACACTAATTTAATATATTATCTAATTAATTAAATTATATTTATTACAAATAATATATTTAAAAAGTTATAATACATTATTTATTTACCAACTTTTACCCACACATAAAAAATGTCAAAGGGCATTTACGTCTTTTTACTCAAAAGTCAACTATTTATCCCTCTTATTCTTCAATCCCAACCAAACACTATTTTTCTTATACTGGTACAAACCTATATCCCAACCAAACACTATTTTTATTTATCCTACCTTATACTCAATTTTATACTTGTACCTGGTACTACTAATTCTCACTAATTCTCGAACCAAACGCTACCTAAAGGCCTACCCCCTAAAAGGGAGCAAGATCACAAGATACCTCTACAGCCAGGGGCACAATCAGTCAATGTTAGACCTTACAGACTCAACTATGAACAGAAGGGTGAGGTGGAGAAACAAGTGGCTGAGTTGCTTAAATCCAATTTTATTCGAAAGAGTACAAGTCCCTATGCATCCCCTGTGCTATTAGTAAAGAAAAAGGACCAAAGCTGGAGGATGTGCATGGACTACAGACAATTAAACAAAGCCATGATTAAATATAAGTACCCTATCCCTATCATAGATGATCTATTGGATGAATTAGAGGGTTCTAACTGGTTTTCTAAGATTGATTTGAGATCGGGGTACCACCAAATTAGAATGCATGACAGTGATGTGGAGAAGACTGCCTTTAGAACCAATGCTGGGCATTATGAGTTTCTAGTTATGCCCTTTGGACTAACTAATGCTCCGGCAACCTTTCAATCATTGATGAATAAAAATTTTCAACCTTATCTGAGAAAATTTGTGCTAGTATTCTTCGATGACATCTTGATATACAGCAAGAGTTTGGAAGAACATGTCCATCATCTAGGAATAGTGCTTAAGCTGCTGGGAGAGAATCAGCTTTTAGCAGAGAGAAGTAAATGCTCTTTTGGACAGAATTATGTGGAGTACTTGGGCCACATAATATCATTTACGGGGGTAGCTACTGACCCCTGTGGAGACCGTAAACCCCGTGCAGCTTTCCTGCTGAATCTACAGTTAGAACACCTATTGTTGGTGTACCTGGCCCATAGTGCATCAAAGAGGTGCTACCGTTGGACCTGGTAAGGTATTTTTTTTACTGTTTTGGCCTTCGGCTGTGTTTGCCGAAATTTCTGGAAGGATTTTGGCCAAACAGAGGTTAGAATTGGATTCAGCACGGAAAAACACTTGAAAACGGCTATTTGCTTGTTAAATTTGGAGTCCGGATGACCAAAAACGGGCTACCGGAAGTTTCCGGGGAAAAACGGGTGCATGGGAGTGACCGTGGACCGGCCTGTGCCACGTGGCTGCCTTTTATTGGCCGGCCCACGCCGCACGGTCCACGGGGAAGGCGCGCGGGTGCATGGACCGCGGGGCGGGCCACGTGGCGCTTCCCGATTGGTGGGGGCGCACGGCTCGGTCCAAGGAAGAAGCGGAGCGGCGCGTGGACCGGGAGCAGGACGCGTGGCAGGCGGGGGTTGGCGGGTCCACGTGGTCCGGTCTACGGGACGTTGAGCGGTGAGCGGGGGCGGCGGAGGGGCCGACGCGTGGCGCGCACTCGGGAGTGCGCCACGCGTCGCCACCCGCGTAGCGCCCGCCGCTAAAGGAGAGGGGCACGTGGCGCGCGCGCGGTGGCCCCGCACGGCTGTCCCCTGTTTTGGGGGTACGTGGCGGGCGTCCAGGCGCGTCGGACGGGAAACCGTCCGACCCGCGCCACGCCGGATTTATTTCGGGTTGAGGGTTTGGTTTAGCCGACCCATTAAGCTTGTTTTAAAGGGTGGTTAACAGATTTAGGCCCTTTTTCACCTCTTTTCTTTGGGAATTTTACTGTGGAGCCTTAAGGAAATTTTTACCTCTGCCAGAGCTGAATCCAACAGTAGCTTGTCGGAATTTCCTGGTGCACGGTTTCCGGGATTGGCCATTTTCCGGCGCGGCGCGACATCGTTCAGTATCGACCCGTTTTGCGTCTTCTCGGTGCACAGACTCTCCTGGCATTCTCCGACACCCGATTTCGACGATTTCTGTGCCGTTAGACTCATGACAGGTAGGACTCTTATTTTGATATTCAGAGTTTTCTCAGATTCTTTTCGGATATTGGAGGTATTTGAGCTTTTTGTTGCCCCTTTTTCCTTCGCGGATTTTTGGACAGCGCCGCGGTGTTTCGATCATATCTTCGCGTACCGATATCGGATCGAGGTGATTCAAGAGGCTAAATTCATCTACTTTTCGCGAGGAATCTTCTGGATTTTTCTCAGAATTTCCTGAGGTTGCTTCGAAGGTGAGAATCTTTCTTCTTCCCGAATGCTTATCTGTGAAAATTTCTACAGTTGTGTTTGAGGTGAGTTTCTTGCCGGATTTATATCTCAGCGTAGAAAACTCGGATTTGGACGTGCAGGTAGTCGTTTCGAAGCTATCGTCGCGTAGACCGCGGACATATTTTATTCGGAGTTTTCTGAGGACTTTCAGCAGGTGATTTTTGCCCATCTTCGCAGCTGAATTAATGAATGCTAAATCTGACTGTTTTGGGTGGAAGATTTCGTAACGACAGCTTAGTTTGTGTACCAGGAGCAGTATGGACTGTGCTGGACCTGTTGGACACTGAGTAGCTGCTACTTTTGGTATTATCAGCTGTAGGATTTTCGACTGTTCGTCTGATCAGGTGGGTGGCCTCGCTTCCAAGATTTGCGATCTGTACGCTAATTCTAGCTGTATAGGGATGTGCATGTATTAGTTATCTCCAGTTTAGCATGTTAGAGAACATGAGTTGAGATTTCTTATTTATTTAGTTATCATATGTTCTGGTGATTTTCCCACCACATCTTTACTATTGCTATCTTTGGACTTGACCTAGCACCACTGTCATATGCAGCATGTTCAACCAGACTAGTAGAAAACTCCAACTTGGGCTAGGTTACTTTATTGCTTTAGACACTCCCACTGTCATCGCTATTTTCATCTGGACTTGTTTCTTCCCCGCCCAGATAGGGGGCCGAGGGGTCGGGTTATTAGTGGGGTGCATTTACACTCGTGTCGGGGGACCGAGTGGAGTCAGATAGTGGGTTATTGATCAGAGTGTCTTTTGAGTACTGTCTGAGGGACAGGAGGTCTCGGCTGTGTTGTGTCCAGCCAGTGAGTGAGACAGGGTTCTTTTGATTACAGTCGATCTTGTTGATCGTGGATTTGGATTATAGCCTGCATGGGCCACATTGAGCTCGACATAGATGCGCAGATACTTTACTCGGTGGGGTCGCGCCCCTCGAGTGCCACTCCGGAGCTAGGCGAGTTACTTGCTATTGCGATTTTGTCGATGCAGTCCCTCTGGCTGGTCCCTTTTTGGCAGTCACGGACACCCTACGTAAGGCCGCTCCTCCGTGGACGTAACGGCAGTAGGCAGGCGCAGGTTTGACTGGACCCGAGGTGGCAGTCAGGATAGATTGGGTGATTGAGTGAGAGGTAGTAGTGGTATCGGCTCTTCCTTTTGTTTCACCTTGAGCATCTAGCCAGAGGCATAGTAGCCGTAGAGTTCTATCAGTTTTCTTTCTAGCATTGCATCTTCTACTTTTGCCTCTAGTAGACTTAGTGGGCAGACCGTCGGGCTTGTTGGCGGCTCCCACTGAGAACTACTTGGGGATGTAGTTCTCACACCCGTCGTGGTGTCTTTTCCCCAGGGACCTCTACTTCTGTACCTGCCGCACAGGTTGCTGATCCGGCTGATCGAGGTAAGGGAGTCGCGAGTTAGATCCCTACCAGGTGTCGCCTGAGAGTAGCTGTACCCTCACCTTTTGAGAGTCCTGTGAGTGATCTTGTAGTGAGGATCGAGTTGTACTCTTCTTTATTTTGGAGCGACTTATGTATTTATGTGAGGACTTGGTCTGTACTTATACCGAGAGTTGTTTTTATTTCAGTTCAGTATTTCCATTTCAGCTCTGATATCTGTATAGTATAGATGTTCTGTTGCAGGTTAGACGCTACGTTCATACGGGGCTCCCCGTATGGGCGGCGGATCTGTTGGCGAGTCCGGGTCGCAGTTCGACCCGGGGCGTGACAGATTAGAGTGGTATCAGAGCCTAGGATGTAGGTCAGTGGTGACTTAGAAACCCTAGGCTTGTGGTTGGACCTTAGGATGACTTACGCGAGAGTCGTAATTCTGTTGCGAGAGTCTTGATTGGGTTTTATACTGTCACGCCCCGGGGTGCAACCAGACCCCGGGCCCGTCTACAGATCCGCCGTGCACACGGAACTTTCCGTGTACACGAAGCGCTGGTAACCTACTCAGATATCAAATGTATAATAAAAGAGCATAATACAGAGCTGAAATAGAAGAACCACATAGTATCTCAGACTGGAACTACAAATACAGCTGTAATATGTACAATAATCTCCCAGCTCACTAAAATAATACAACCAGCTGGCGAAGCCAGACCCAAAATAAAAGGAGAATTCACAGTCTGAGTGAAGGGTACAGTCTATCTACAGCTCTCAGTCTCCCAGGAGATCTATCTATTCAGCGATCCCCTTACCTCGATCAGCTGCCGATGGCCTAGCAGCTCCCGCAGATGACTCTGCAAAATAAAGGAGAAGAAAGAAACAGAAAACAACAATGGGGGTGAGAACTACCAGATAAACCAGTAGCCTCCCCTAGTGGGTAAAACCTCAACTCTGACGCACCCACTAGGACTACTAGAGGCAAAAGGAAAAAGGGAAAGTGGTAAGATACATAAGATGCTGAAACAGGAAAACTACCACTACTATGCTGTCAAAACTGTATGCATGCATCAGAAATAGTATCTGTCCAAATAAACCCAATCTAGTCACCAGTAACAACTGGTACTGCCTGCTCAGCGGAATCTGCACACACGGCTCGAAACCGCGGGATCGGCTCACACGGCTCGCATCCCAACATAAGTATCAGACCGGCACACACGGCTGGGTCCGAGAAAGCACACCTCCGGAGTGGCACTCGAGGGGAGCGACCCACACGAGTAAAATATCTCTGTCATCAGTATCACAAGTATCTCTGTAGCACATGTCTCAATATAGCAGGACTGGATCATGACTATGATCAAAGTGGGAAACTCCATCCACTATAGAAACCCAATCCCCAACTGATGCAATAAATAAAACTCAACCCCAATCTGATGCAAGGATAAACATCTGGTCAACCGCCTACTGTCCGCGGTCACCGCAATACCCCACAAGTCCACAATCTAGCACAACCTTGGCTACACTATCCCAAACCCCTGCTCACACTTGAGCAACAACATATGAATGCAAAGGACAACAATGAAACATGTTCAAATCCCAATATGATAGTGTAGCAATGAATAGTGGCCTTACCTGATGTCCGGGCATGCATGCAACTGTCTTTATTTTAAAAGTTGTAAAATAGTGTCAAAGGTTTAAAACAATTGATTTACTGAATAAAAGTCATTTGCATGCGAGATCATAGCCTTTGTCTCAATCACAGTGTCCCAATATAAGTCATCATATCATTTGTGGGGTTATATTAAATTTTAGGGGAGTTTGTCCCAGCGGTCCTTGTCATTTGTCATATTAATTTGTCCCAATGGTTCTCATTAATTGTCCTGTTAGTTGTCCTGTTAGTAGTCCTGTTAGTAGTCCTGTTAGTAGTCCCAATGGTTCTCAGAATTATCATATTACTTTGTCCCAATTGTTCTCATCAATTGTCATTATTTTAGGGGATTTCTAGTAATCCCAGTGAGCTTGTCAAAAATGAGGTAAGCAACAACCGCCCACCTCGAACAGCTCAAACAACACCCCAGGTAGTCTCCTGGTTGTCCACAGTCCTCAATTCCTGCAAATCAGCTCCCGGTATAAATATAAATCCCAAAAAGCACAATATTTGCTGTTTTTCAGACAGCACGGGAAAAGAGGAATTTTTCACCTCTAAAATGAGCTCCTAAAATCCCAGAAAAATCACGGTTGCGTTCCTCGCGAAGAGTAGATCAAAATCGACTCTTTAAACGCCTCGATCTGACGCTCCTACGTCAAGATAAAAATCGGAGAAGTCGGTGCTGTCCAAAAACCATCACAGTAAAAAGGGGGGTCAAAGAGGACCTAAAAACTGTGCCAAAAGTACGAAACGGAGCAAAATGATCAACACGGAAATCGAAGCCCTACCTCTTACGGTCGCGCTGCCGCAAAAATCGTCCAAAAATTCCACCCGGTTAGCCCGCAGTGAATTTTCGACGGAACTGCGACGGGAAATGGGCCTAAAAGAAAATCGTCGCAGTGCGCCGCGTCGCAGATATCTCACTATCTGTAACTCCTAAATTCTGAGATTCTAGAGAGAGAAAGAAGAGAGAGAGAGGAAAACTTTCGTAGAGGGAGTTTTCTCTGATTCTCTCTCTAAGGCTCGGAATCCAAGGTGCAAAGAGAGGGGGGGGGGGAGGCTCTTATATAGTGGGCCAAAAGGGAATATTCCCACACGGGATCCAGATCCAAACACGAAACACCGAAACGAGCCAACCAGGAAGCGCCACGTGTCAACCAAACAGGAAACAGCCTGTGCAGGGCCAATGAAAAAGCGCCACGTGTCCACGTGGTGCACGTGTTTGCCCCGCGCTCCGGGTCTTCCGGAAGTTGTCGGCCAATAGGGTGCGCCACGTGTCACCTGCCCACATGCTTCTAGAAGCCGGCCACCAATGGGAGCTGCCACGTGGCGGAAAGGGATTCGGTGCACCCGGTGCACGCCAGCCATGGACCGCGCACCAGCGCCCCTGCCCGCGCCTGCCCGCGCTGCCCGCGCCGCGCCTCTGCCGCTCCGCCCCGCTCCGCGCCGCGCCGCTGCCCGCCGCCGTGCGCCGCCGCCCGCCGCCGCTCGCCGGCGGCCGCCGCCGGCCGGAACAGTAATTCCGGCCGCCGGTTACTGTTCCGGTGAACAGTACCCGAAAGCCGAAAAAATAAAGTAAATATACCGTTTCGACCGTTTTCGCGCGCTGAGTCCAAATACGACGTCCGTTTCGCCAAATTCTCATCCGAAATTTTGCCGAAAGCTCCCGGAAAATCCCATTTGCTCCGATTTTCGCGCAGAGTCTATTTTAAATATCCAATTTCGATTCTACAAGCTCCGTTGCACTGTACAAGCTTCCTACAGTCACTGTTTAATGTTGCACAGTTCTGCGGGAGTCCGGATCATCACATCCTCCCCCACTAAAAAGAGTTTCGTCCTCGAAACGAGACTAAACAATAATCCTCAGTCCGATGTCTCGAATAAGTAGGGGTGAGCATCCCTCATCTCCGACTCGAGCTCCCATGTAGCCTCGCGCTCGTCATGATTGCTCCATTGGATTTTCACATAGGGAATGGCCCGATTGCGCAATTCTTTCACCTCTCGATCCAGAATTCGCAGTGGGCGCTCCTCATACCTCAAATCCTCGCTGATCTCCAGCGGTGTGAAGTCGATGACGTGCGATGGGTCGAAGACATACTTCCTCAAAGTAGAGACATGAAATACATTATGGACACCAGCAAGCTTCGGAGGAAGTGCAAGTCGGTAGGCAACTGGCCCGATACGCTCCAATACCTCAAAGGGTCCAATGTATCGGGGGCTAAGCTTCCCACGAATGCCGAATCTCCTGATTCCTTTGGACGGCGAGACTTTCAGGAATACATGATCTCCAACCTGAAATTCTAAGTCTCGTCGCCGAACATCGGCATAGCTCCTTTGTCGGCTTTGGGCGGTCTGAAGATGCTTTCGAATCACTCGGACCTTCTCTTCTGCCTCTATCAAGACATCTGGTCCCAAGGTCCGCCTCTCGCCCACGTCACTCCAATAAAGCGGTGATCGACACTTGCGTCCATACAATGCTTCAAACGGAGCCATCTGAATGCTCGCTTGAAAGCTATTGTTGTACGCGAACTCAGCCAAGGATAAGTGTCGAATCCACCCTCCGCCGAAATCCAGGACGCAAGCCCTCAACATGTCCTCCAGGATTTGTATCGTCCGCTCAGACTGCCCATCAGTCTGCGGATGAAAAGCGTACTGAACCTGAGTTCAGTCCCCAAGGCTGTCTGCAAACTCCCCCAGAAACGCGAAACAAACCTCGGGTCTCTATCTGATACAATGGAGGCTGGTACTCCATGTAATCTCACTATCTCATCCAGATATAACTGGGCTAGTCGCTCAAGTGGCCACGTAGTCTGCATGGGCAGAAAGTGCGCCGACTTGGTAAGTCGATCCACGACTACCCAGATAGCGTCTGCTCCTCCCTGTGCCCTGGCAGTCCGACCACAAAATCCATCGTAATGTGGTCCCATTTCCACTGGGGAATTGGGAGACTCTGCAACTTGCCAGCTGGCACTCGATGCTCAGCTTTCACCTGCTGACAAGTTAAACACTGAGCCACAAATCTCCCGACATCCCTTTTCATGCCATTCCACCAGAAGTGTGCCTTGAGATCCTTGTACATCTTAGTCCCACCAGGATGTAGGGTATAAGGTGTATAATGGGCCTCTCGCAGAATCTGCTCTCGGATCTCCGCATCCGCTGGCACACATGCTCGGTTCCTGTACCTTAGTACTCCCGAGGCATCTACCGTAAAGTCCCCAGACTGATTACTCGGAATTTGATCTCTAATCCTGGTCAAGTGGGGGTCCTCACTCTGTTTCTCCTTGATCCTGTCTAGCAGAGTGGGCTGCACGACTAAAGATGTCAGTCTAGCAGAGACCCCAGGGGACACAACCTCTACTTCGAGCCGTCTCATCTCTTCTAATAGCGGTGCCTGGTCTGTGATTAACATAGACAAACTTTGCACCGCTCTCCTACTCAAGGCGTCAGCGACCACATTAGCTTTTCCTGGGTGGTAGAGAATATCCACATCATAATCCTTTAATAGCTCTAACCACCTACGTTGCCTTAAATTTAGCTCCTTTTGTGTGAACAGGTATTTTAGGCTCTTGTGGTCGGTGTAGATTTCACAGTGTTCCCCATATAGGTAATGACGCCAAAGTTTTAGTGCAAATACTACAGCAGCAAGCTCCAAGTCATGGGTAGGGTAATTCTTCTCGTAATCCTTGAGTTGCCTTGATGCATAAGCAATTACCCTCCCTTCTTGCATCAACACACAACCAAGTCCACTGTGTGATGCGTCACTATAGATCACATATCCTTTTCCCATAACAGGAAGGGACAGGATAGGAGCGGTCATCAATCTAGTCTTTAGCTCCTCAAAACTTTTCTGACAATCCTCACTCCAAATAAACTTCACTCCTTTACGCGTCAAGCGAGTGAGGGGTGTGGAAAGCTTCGCAAAGCCTTCCACAAACCGACGATAATACCCAGCTAAACCCATAAAACTACGCACCTCCGAAACGGTCGTCGGTCGGGGCCAATCTCGGACTGCCTCAATTTTCGCCGGGTCTACCGCCACACCTGCGGCGGAAATCACATGGCCCAAGAAGACTACCTCCCGAAGCCAAAATTCGCACTTTGCCAGCTTGGCATACAACTTCTTTCTCGCAGAAGTTGCAGCACTATCCTTAAGTGCTCCTCATGCTCAGCATCACTTCGGGAGTAGATCAAGATATCATCAATGAACACTACTACGAATCGATCCAAGTATGGTCGGAAGATTCGGTTCATTAAATCCATGAATGCGGCAGGGGCATTAGTTAGCCCAAAAGGCATAACTGTAAATCATAATGCCCGTACCGTGATCTAAATGCCGTTTTCGGAATATCCTCGGCCTTCACCTTCAACTGATGGTAACCGGATTGCAGATCTATCTTAGAGAAGACACAAGACCCTTGCAGCTGATCAAAAAGATCATCGATGCGCGGCAAAGGGTACTTGTTCTTGATGGTCACTTTGTTTAATTCCCTATAATCCACACAAAGTCGAAGTGACCCATCTTTCTTCTTCACGAATAGCACCGGCGCTCCCCAAGGCGATACACTCGGCCTAATAAAGCCCTTATCCATTAAATCTTGGAGTTGCGCCTTAAGCTCCCGCAACTCAGCCGGTGCCATCCGGTAAGGAGCCTTTGAGATTGGCGCAGTTCCTGGAACTACGTCAATCACAAACTCAATCTCCCTATCTGGCGGCATGCTAGTCAGCTCAGGTGGAAAAACATCCGGAAACTCGCGGGCAATAGGGATATCCCCGAGTCCCGGCGCCGCCGTAGGCCCCTCAACAACACTAGCCAAAAAGGCTACACAACCTCGATGGATCATCTGCCTCGCTCGGGAAGTCGAAATCATAGAGGCAAAGAAAGCACTCTGACATCCCCGGTATACCAACATCTCCTGGCCTGGCTCTCTAAAAGTGACGGTTCTTGCGGCACAATCAATAGTCGCAAAGTACCGAGCCAGCCAGTCCATTCCGAGGATCACATCGAAGTCCTTCAGCTGTCTCAAGACCAACAGGTCTACTGGCATAATCCAGGACTCGATTTGCATCGGGCAGGACCAACAACACTCTTCCACGTGCAAGGTGTGATCGGGAATCTTAACCTCTAATGCACGTGGCAAAAGTCCTACCTCTAACCCATGTAATGATGCAAATGATCTACTAATAAAAGAATGTGATGCTCCAGTATCAAATAAAGTACGAGTCCTAATGCCAGAAAGTAAGGTGATACCTGCCACCACATGATCTGCTGCCGAAGCGTCCTCTACTTGCGCAGCATACACTCGCCCACTCTGAGCTGGAGGGCGATAATCCGTGGGATGGGAAGAAGATGGTCTGCTTGCTGGAGCATAGGCCGCTGAGCCGTCGACCGCTGCTGCGATGAAGATGGAGCAGATGCTGAAGAGGGGTGGTGGGGGCCGAAAAGGGGCACGAAGCTTGAATGTGCCCGGGCTGTCCACATCTATAGCAGCGACCCCACCGTTGGTCGCAGGTGTTGGAAAAATGCTGACCTCCGCAGAAAATACAATTGCCGGGGGTTCGTGGTTGTCGGGGTTGCTGTTGAGACTGCCGCTGTCGCTGAGGCTGCCGCTGCGACCCACGTTGCGACGGCTGTGATCTTTGCTGCTGCTGCCGCTTCTGGGACTTCTGGGATCCACCAGGTCCTCGTTGCTCGGACCGTCCTTGGCCGGGGAACTGTGACTGCGGCGGTCGTGGCGGCCTCCACGAACTAGATTGTCCCCCAACCTCCGGTGCCGGTCGCTTCGCCCCCGGGATCACTACGGGAGCTGGAGCTACCTCCCCCATTACTACCTCCCCGCACTCAACGTAGAGTGCCTGCTCCATCGAGGCCTCCAAGGTCTGCAACCTACGCGAGCGAACCAATTGAAAAAGGTCCCGGCGCAATCCTCGCTCGAACATGTAGATCCGGTGCGCCTCGTCCCTGGCCACGTTCGGTACACATGCCAACAATTGATTGAAATTGGCAATGTACTCGTGTACGGGCCGATCTCCTTGTCGGAGGTTTCTCAACTGTTCCTCCAACCTCTGCCGGACGCTTTCCGGGAAGAAAGCCCCAAGAAGGAGATTGCGAATTCCGCCCAGGTCAGGAGCTGAGCCCCAGGCGGACCAGCCGGTCGAACACGCCGCCACCAAGCTTCGGCGTTGTGTTCCAAAAAGTTCGTTGCCAAAATTACCTGATATCGATCCTCGATAAACAACGTCTCAAAACGTCGCTCCATCGCCGTGATCCACGACTCTGCCTCCCACGGCTCAGTACTTTGCCCCGAAAAATGGGGTGGGTCAAACTGGCGGAACCTCATCAACAGGTCCACCACTCCCCGCTGCTCTGCCGGGGTCAGAGATCCTGTCAGCCCAGTCGGCTGTCCACCAGTACCCCGAGCAACAGGGGATGCCGGGGTCACCGGTACAACTGGAGGATTCACAGCAGGGGAAGAAGGTACGGGAGAATTCTCTGAAGGTGCTACAACAGGCTGAGCCCTCTGCTCTAACATTTGCGTCAGCCGACCCATAGCCTCCTCCTGACGCCGAACAGCCTCTGACATCTGGGCCATCTGGGCCTGCAGCTCTTGCACCTCACTCTGCTGGCCCTGCCCGGACTCCTCCTGATCAGGCTGAGAACGCGTCAACATCCTACGTCGCGGAGGCATCCTACCACAAGAAACCATACTCAGTATCGGGACCCCACACGACCCAATTTAGCGAAAGTCAAAGACATTCCCCTATTCCTGTGACTTTATGTTGTCTGCAGCCAACATAACTGTCCACCAGAAATAGGCTATGTCGACCCCTCTTCTCTCTCTAGAAGAGTCAAACAAAATAAATCGACGACTTTCGCAAAATGCCACGTCTCTCATGCCCTATTATCCTAGGGTCTGCCAAAAGCCTAGGGTTTCCTAAGTCCCAACTGAACTATCCCTAAGCTCTGATACCAACTTAATCTGTCACGCCCCGGGTGCAAATCAGACCCGGGCCCGTCTACAGATCCGCCGTGCACATGAATTTCCGCGTACACGAAGCGCTGGTAACCTGCTCAGATATTAAATGTACAATAAAAGAGCATAATACAGAGCTGAAATAGAAGAACCACATAGTATCTCAGACTGGAACTACAAACAGCTGTAATATGTACAATAATCTCCCAGCTCACTAAAATAATACAACCAGCTGGCGGAAGCCAGACCCAAAATAAAAGGAGAATTCACAGTCTGAGTGGGGGTACAACGTCTATCTACAGCTCTCAGTCTCCCAGGAGATCTATTCAGCGATCCCCTTACCTCGATCAGCTGCCGATGGCCTAGCAGCTCCCGCAGATGACTCTGCAAAATAAGGGAGAAGAAAGAAACAGAAAACAATAATGGGGGTGAGAACTACCAGATAAACCAGCAGCCTCCCCTAGTGGGTAAAAACCTCAACTCTGACGCACCCACTAGGACTACTAGAGGCAAAAGGGAAAAGGGGAAGTGGTAGATACAAAAGATGCTGAAACAGGAAAACTACACTATTATGCTGTCAAAACTGTATGCATGCATCAGAAATAGTATCTGTCCAAATAAACCCAATCTAGTCACCAGTAACAACTGGTACTGCCTGCTCAGCGGAATCTGCACACACGGCTCGAAACCGCGGGATCGGCTCACACGGCTCGCATCCCAACATAAGTATCAGACCGGCACACACGGCTGGGTCCGAGAAAGCACACCTCCGGAGTGGCACTCGAGGGGAGCGACCCACACGAGTAAAATATCTCTGTCATCAGTATCACAAGTATCTCTGTAGCACATGTCTCAATATAGCAGGACTGGATCATAACCATGATCAAAGTGGGAAACTCCATCCACTATAGAAACCCAATCCCCAACTGATGCAATAAATAAACCAAACTCAACCCCAATCTGATGCAAGGATAAACATCTGGTCAACCGCCTACTGTCCGCGGTCACCGCAATACCCCACAAGTCCACAATCTAGCACAACCTTGGCTACACTATCCCAACCCCTGCTCACACTTGAGCAACAACATATGAATGCAAAGGACAACAATGAAACATGTTCAAATCCCAATATGATAGTGTAGCAATGAATAGTGGCCTTACCTGATGTCCGGGCATGCATGCAACTGTCTTTATTTTAAAAGTTGTAAAATAGTGTCAAAGGTTTAAAACAATTGATTTACTGAATAAAAGTCATTTGCATGCGAGATCATAGCCTTTGTCTCAATCACAGTGTCCCAATATAAGTCATCATATCATTTGTGGGGTTATATTAAATTTTAGGGGAGTTTGTCCCAGCGGTCCTTGTCATTTGTCATATTAATTTGTCCCAATGGTTCTCATTAATTGTCCTGTTAGTTGTCCTGTTAGTAGTCCTGTTAGTAGTCCCATGGTTCCTCAATTATCATATTACTTTGTCCCAATTGTTCTCATTAATTGTCATATTTTAGGGGATTTCTAGTAATCCCAGTGAGCTTGTCAAAAATGAGGTAAGCAACAACCGCCCACCTCGAACAGCTCAAACAACACCCCAGGTAGTCTCCTGGTTGTCCACAGTCCTCAAATCCTGCAAATCAACGCTCCCGGTATAAATACAAATCCCAAAAAGTACAATATTTGCTGTTTTTCAGACAGCACGGGAAAAGAGGAATTTTTCACCTCTAAAATGAGCTCCTAAAATCCCAGAAAAATCACGGTTGCGTTCCTCGCGAAGAGTAGATCAAAATCGACTCTTAAAACGCCTCGATCTGACGCTCCTACGTCAAGATAAAAATCGGAGAAGTCGGTGCTGTCCAAAAACCATCACAGTAAAAAGGGGGGTCAAAGAGGACCTGAAAACTGTGCCAAAAGTACGAAACGGAGCAAAATGATCAACACGGAAATCGAAGCCCTACCTCTTACGGTCGCGCTGCCGCAAAAATCGTCCAAAAATTCCACCCGGTTAGCCCGCAGTGAATTTTCGACGGAACTGCGACGGGAAATGGGCCTAAAAGAAAATCGTCGCAGTGCGCCGCGTCGCAGATATCTCACTATCTGTAACTCCTAAAATTCCTGAGATTCTAGAGAGAGAAAGAAGAGAGAGAGAGGAAAAACTTTCGTATTGGGAGTTTTCTCTGATTCTCTCTCTTGGCTCGGAATCCAAGGTGCAAAGAGAGGGGGGGGGGGGGTTCTTATATAGTGGGCCAAAGGGAATATTCCCACACGGAATCCAGATCCAAACACGAAACACCGAAACGGGCCAACCAGAAGCGCCACGTGTCCACCAAACAGGAAACAGCCTGTGCAGGGCCAATGAGAATTCGCCACGTGTCCACGTGGTGCACGTGTTTGCCCCGTGCTCCGGGTCTTCCGGAAGATTGTCGGCCAATAGGGTGCGCCACGTGTCACCTCCCACGTGCTTCTAGAAGCCGCCCACCAATGGGAGCTGCCACGTGGCGGAACAGGATTCCGTGCACCCGGTGCACGCCCATCCATGGACCGCGCACCCAGCGCCCTGCCCGCGCCTGCCCGCGCTGCCCGCGCGCCCTCTGCCTTGCTCCGCCCCGCTCGCTGCCGCGCCGCTGCCCGCCGCTGTGCGCCGCCGCCCGCCGCCGCTCGCCGGCGCCGCCGCCGGCCGGAACAGTAATTCCGGCGGCCGTTACTGTTCCGGCGTGAACAGTACCCGAAAGCCGAAAAATAAAGTAAATATACCGTTTCGACCGTTTTCGCGCGCTGAGTCCAAATACGACGTCCGTTTCGCCAAATTCTCATCCGAAATTTTGCAAAAAGCTCCCGGAAAATCCCATTTGCTCCGATTTTCGCGCCAAGTCTATTTTAAATATCCAATTTCGATTCTACAAGCTCCGTTGCACTGTACAAGCTCCCCGCAGTCACTGTTTAATGTTGCACAGTTCCTGCGGGAGTCCGGATCATCACAATACTCTCCCAGTGGATGGGGTGAGAGACTGACCATATCTTCCTTCAGTGGCGACTATGTGGCTGCAGACACATAGTGCTATTTGGGAAGGGGATATGCCTGTGGACTTTCGCGAGATTGGGTCGAGCTTGGTTTGGAGGTTCTGACTATTCTTTTCTTTGTTCCTCAGGGGAGTGATGCCTCCGCGACGCGGGATGTATACGCGTTCGCAGCCTTCTTCCTCGGTGCCTGAGCAGGAGGACTCGGGACCGGGACATCAGGATGAGGTACAGGAGCTCCGAGCCCAGATGGCACAGATGTCAGAGGTTATCCAGCGGCAGGAGGAGACCTCTCGCCGTCAGGAGGAGGCTTCTCGCCGTCAGGAGGAGGCATTGGGCAGGATGATGGCTTTGTTAGAGCAGAGGTCGCAGCCAGAGGTGGCACCCCGTGATAGTGCGCCTGTACCTTCTTCCCCAGTTGTGGCACCCCCTGTTGTTCCTCCAGCACCGGCAGTTTCGGTTGAGCCGGTTCCTTGCAGACCACCATCGGGGGTGACGGGATCGCTGACTTCAGCTGACCAGCGGGTGGTGGTAGATTTGCTGATGAGGTTTCGCCAGTTTGACCCACCCCATTTTTCTGGTATGGGAGCTGAGCCGTGGGAGGCCGAGACTTGGGTCACGGCCATGGAGCGTCATTTTGAGAGTTTATTTATCGAGGATCGCTTCCGAGTTCTTTTGGCTTCTCATTTCCTGGAAGGCAACGCCGAGGCGTGGTGGCGGCGTGTGCGACCGGCTGGACCGTCGGGGACGCAGCTTCTCTCATGGACGGAGTTTCGCAGCCTTCTTTTGGGAGCTTTCTTCCCTGAGAGTGTCCGACAGAGACTGGAGGAGCGGCTGAGGACTCTTCGTCAGGGAGATCGGCCCGTGCAGGTGTACATAGCTGAATTTAACCAGCTGTTGGCTAGTATGCCTCACGTGGCCAGGGACGAGGCACATCTGATTTACATGTTCGAGCGAGGATTGCGCCGGGATATTTATCAGCATGTTCGCTCCAGCAGATTGCGGACTCTAGAGGCCTCGATGGAGCAGGCAATATACGTTGAGTCCGGAGAGACAGTGATGGCGGAGGTGGCACCAGCCCCTGCAGTGGCTCCGGGGGCAAAGCGCCCAGCACCC